>JAQIXX010001140.1:0-38394 GCA_034700605.1 Willowsia nigromaculata
AGACCAAGACCCCCACGTCCCAGACCCCCTCCAAGACCTCCAAGCCCAATTTGAGCGTATGCGACAGCGCAAAGAGCGAAGAGGGCGAGGGCAACCTGAACATGGAGTAGAACAAAAAATTATTTAAAGTTTGCTTTTCACAATTACAATCACTTGTATTCCAATCATTCAATGAACTCAATTGACACTTTCACAATTCATATTTAGTCGGTGTTTAGGAAACTTACAATGAGTTTGGCCATTTTGGATCACTTTTTTGGTTCTCAACCAATTAAGGTATTGAGTGGTAATGGAATATATTGACTTGATGATGACTGAAGCTCGAATGTGACTTGACTCACTGCTCGAGTTTGCTTTTATAGCAAAAAAATGTGGCTTAGTTTGGTTTGGGAACAATTAAAATATTACATTGTTTTACAGGTGGTCAATAGTTTAGTCTAAAATTATCAATCATTCATCAGCAACACGCGTCAAAATATTTCATAACTAATGTGCAAGGCGATGCAAATAAAATCTATTCTCGAGACATTCTGAAATTTAGTCTTAATGCGTATTGTACTATCAGCTATCAACAGCATTCATAAATTTTGCAACGATCAATTAAAAGTAGGGCTTCCTTTTTGATCATTCATTGTAAATTAGGTGCCATTGTCGAAATAATATATAAAATAGCTGATTCGTTGCAGTTAACTCCCACAAAGTGTTCATCTCCTAAGACGTTACCCAATAATATGCCAGTTTATTAGATTGTTTTAATATCAATGTTGATACCGGAAATCACTGTTTTAGGCTCTAGTACCTCTAATAGAGGAAGTTCTTCATGTATAGCATGTAAGCAGTAACCTACTAAAACCATTATTCATTGGCTAATCCTGAGTAAGACTATAGCAATTGCAGCATTTAACGTATACGCTTGAAAGCATTGTGTATACGTTGTACGTGTGAATGCGAGATCCTGCAAATTGATCGTTTACTAGTGATCAATATTGATTGGGAAGCAAGAATTACCAAAATTATTATTAATTTTTTTTATTACTTCAGCAATAATGTACTTTGTTTTAATGGTCATTTATGCATTTATCACTTTGAAGCCAAACAATCAAAGAGATCATCGTTAAAATTTCAATCCATTGTTGCAAGACCATGAGTAAAACTGACTGAACAAAGACAGTACAATGATACGTATTTACATTATAGTTTAAGAATTATACGCAAAAGCAAGCTTTGGCGCTCATATTTTGGCGTTAATGTCAGGTGTCATTAAGTCATCATAGGATTCCATTTTGCGACTTGTGCATCGATAGTTTGTCAAAGTATCATAATCGTTGATATTATAATTATACCCTGTTATGTGAGTTTAAATAGAATCTCCAAAAGTCATGATATTTTAGAGCCAAATTAAATTGAATGAAGGATCAACAGAATGATTAATGGAGTTACTGAAGGTAGAAGCATTGAATTTTGATATTTTCTTGCTGAATAGCTGATCTTATGATCTTTACAAATAAAGTCTGCCAAAGATTTAAGGTCTGGAATGTTTTTATCTAAAGTTAGACTCGCACTGTTGTGTTCTTGAAAGCTTGTGTGCATAATCTTTCTTGGTCCTCAAGATAACATGGCTGTGAGTTGTGGTGAGGCAGAGTTAAATTAGCACTATCAATCCTATCAATTACTACTTGCAATGGAAACTGTAAATTGAATATTGATGCAAATTTGTAGTTTTAAGATTATCGTCGAAATCAAAGAATCAAAGAAAGATAAGAAGTCCATGCTATTGTTACGAATCAAATAAACTTATGCAGACATATTTTACGTATTTACTTTAACACTTTAGTACGATGCAGCAAACCGTGAAGCAATGGAATAAAACTTGCATCTCATGTTTAATTAGGTACTTAAGTGAATAGTGAATACGCTAAAACTCGATAAGCATGATTGTTAAAGGGCCACAAAGACTATACTAATTACTCATTTTTAGTATAGCATACATGCTTATCTACACATAATATATACATACTGTATGTTTGTACCTTTACAAAAAGTTTAATTTTAAGGGAATGTGATAATGCAGTTTATAATTTGATCTGTGATTATTCTAAAGAAGGTCACGTTTGTGATGATGTTGATGTATGCTTCTCCTACTAATACATTGGGAGTAAAATATGATATTAGAATCCTCTTGAAATGTTATCATACCTAGTTCTAACACACGATTCATGCAAACTTATTCCCATGTAGCACATATTCTTCTCAGATATTGAAATACATAAACCCAAAAAATCCAGTAGAACTTGTTAGAAAGAATTCCGACCTGGTAGCAAGCAGAATATGTCGAATGTAAAGCGGTTCGTGGAGTCATGACCGAATTTCGGAAGAGTAAAGTAGTGCATTTAGCGATTTAAGACTTATACAAATCGATTTAGTGAATGCGAAGAGCACTGCTTAGATATGAGCCCTCACTTCACTTGATCCTGACCTGAGAGTATAGATAGATGAATCTATTGTACGATAGTATATAAATAATATCAAGGCTAAAGGACACCGTTGATGACCCCATGATAACACGCCTGCATGGAGATTTCACAATAAAACATTTATAAAAGGAAAGCTAACCGGTCCCGTCCCGTAATTAGCCCTGGTTAGTTGACTTTCCAGAAATAATAAGGTAAGGATTCGCTTAGCAGAGTTTGAAACTTGTCACGAATATAAGATTGGCTTCAATTGGGCAGTTGCTTGACTTGCATGGACGCAAATTTTGCTAATTGTTTTGTAAAATGAGGTTGTCTCCTCCAACTCCACTTCCCCAACCACCATACAAGTGGATCTCTTGTAATTCTTCAAGCGCGATCAGAGACATCACCGGAAACCCTTAATTTACTAGACATGGTACCCCGTCGATTTTCCAGGCTCATCCGAATTCTGCAAAATACAAATAGAACTGCTGTATGATAAGAAAGAAATATTGGAACTACCCGATTTGCATATCTACGCAATCTGATAAACAATCAGTATGTCCACACTTTTATGTGGAAACGAATGTACGAAAACTACCTTATACAGTATCTAAAGAATTCATAACTGCGCAGTAAACTTTATAATAAATTTCAAATCTCAAAGTCTCAGCTTTCAGTCAAAAGTCGGTGATTTTTAATACAAATCAAAACTTTTTCAAATCCATATTTATGTATGTATAGATTTGATTCGTCTATGAATCATGAAGTACTGGAAACCGCAACGGTAACATATTTTCCTGAAAAAATTTTTTTTCTTCTAATAAGCACACAGGGAAGTAATGACCGTGAAGGAAGAACTATTAAATGTCATTGTTATAAGCGAATTACTCAATCCAGGATTATTTGGTAATCATTCATTATGTTGAGTAAAGTGATTTTTACAGAGTATTATGCATTGTTTTATATTTTTGCTTGAAAAGATTAAAAAATCACAAGGACGATCGATTCGTATCATCATAAGAAGCAGACAACCTGAGTTTCGTATACAGACTAACCCACTAAAATCTTACGGCTTTGTTTCATAATATTTCTTTGCAGATGCAACAATTTTTCTAGTAAGAAAGTCTAACCAGCTACTGAAAACCAACAGACCATGGTCGGACGCCATCATCAGGATTACACTATTGCACGCATACCCATATACAGTAGCATGTGCATGTGTACCTATATTAATAAAGGGCAAATAATAATTTGCTATAGGGTGAATCATCGTCATCGTCTAAATCCTCTGCACAATATCAAAACTAGAATCATTTTCTTGATCTTCCCTGCATGAAATTATACATGATGATCGGATCTCCGTCAATTTTCATTATTCGCATCGCATGGGGTTCCAGCGACAAGTTTTAGGCTCCAGATCAAACACAACCAGACCACAAAATTCGTACTGTATGCATCTTATATTATGGTTTTGAATTTCGTCTGCGATAATAGATAGCAAGTTACATTCACATTATTCTTTGTGCAGCAGCATTAGATATTTTGATTCTGAAGATTTTCCACTTATGTTCGTTAATGCATACGCTCTATTGGTTTCAAGGCAAGGATAAAACTACGAACGAGGTAGATGATACAAGATACAAGTCACAAGGGGAGAAAAATATGTACATAGTTTTATTTATATGCGGCAAAGCAATTATGGTATGGTTAGCATCATTACGTAAATGTCCAGAAAAAAATATTATATTAAGCATACAACACGCAATATAATACCGAGGTTATGAAAACTTGCTTGGTTGTGTTTAAAAAGAGTGTGCACATTTCTCAACTCAAGAGTAACATTAGTTAATACACAGATCTTTTAAGCACTTCAAAGGCGAAGACATTGTCGATGTCGACTCGAGAAACGTATCTCACACTGATTCCAGAAAATACTTTGTATTAATAGCATGTAAAGTTGGGACATTTAATATGCATACTTTATACTGTTTACTACACCCATTTCTTATCGCATCAGTCTTGTTCTGTCAGATCAACAACTTATCTTCAACTGCAGAACTAGTTTTTTCCTTACTGTTGTTGGTTGAAAATTGTCAATTCTTTTTACTTAGTGCTCAACCGGAATCTTTACACGAGTAACAATACTATGCAAAATGAGTAGTACTCATGTAATCAACCTACACTTTAAAAACTTGTTGTTATAACCTAGATTGATGTGGTATCTGTGTAATTACATAATGTCCATACTCACAATAATTTCTCTTTCATTTGAAAATATTCGTCATTAAAGAATTTTTTATCATAATTGTTTGAAAGTGGTTACTACTCGTTTATGATTCCATCATCGATGATATTTGCGCAAGGTATACAGTTCACTTGTTAAATAATAAACATTGGACGAATCATGCTAAAATAAATGTGAATCTCCACTACAAAAATTATGAGATAATATCATCAGCAACAATAAGCTTTGTTTTCCACACATTACTGGGCAAATACAATAAACGTCTAGGACACAGGAGAGGTCAAAGTAGGGGTGAAAAGGGAAATCTAAATATTGCAGAATTTATTGAATTGTGAAAAAAGAGATGGCTGCATTCTCATAAACTACATGTGTTTGTTTAGTACGTACCAGGAACGCTACCATTGCAAGCCTGCAAAAATTGATGCTATGTATCTCATTTAAAGAAGACGTGCTACATTTTGACAATAGGGAAACAGGAAGTGCTTTGTGCTATGCACTGTGAAGATATGTTGAGTACATCATATAGCTGTACTAATATTCACCCCTCTTTACAAAAAAACGTTACAACAATGTGATATTGTGCCATCATTAGTGCTGTCCATAATCCATACAGATAATAATATATATGTGTGTTTGCACTTTTGTTTATGATATCCTATGATGCATATTACTGTTTTTAGTATTGATAGTATGTGCATAGTTGAATGTTTAATGTATCGACGCAATAATCTGAAGATCCGTCTATAATAGTCAAAACCACTTGAGTTAAATGATGAATACTCCATCGTGCGTCCCTGGTACAGGTCGTGGGTATCAAAGTTTGTGTAAGTTTAACCTGTGTCGGTGCATTGTGCAATTCTTCGGTATTCTTGAGTAAGTGATTTGTTAAGGAATGCAAAATAAAACCAGACAAGGTGAAAATTCATAAGCAAGTAAAATGGATTTACAAACGATGCAATCAGCAGCCCAAACGGTTCCCGCACTTCAAAATAGGAGACGTGCGAGCACTCCCAATCCATTTTTAATACCAATGGTAAGTTCACTGAATATGAATATGAGTTATGAATATATGGATCTAAAGTCATAAAAGAATTAATTGAAAGCTTGATTTCTTTCACGCACAGATAACCGATCAAATTCTCAGTTACTCAAGTTATGCAACGAGGAAAACATGCAGATTAATTTCAAGAGAATGGGAGGGAGCGGCGACACGCCTTTTGAATATTCGGAAGAACCCGTACACTGTGAATATACCAAGTGTAGAAATGTGTGCTCAAGCCCACAAAAGTGATTCTAGTGATAATGAGGATAGCGAGGAGGAAATTCTATCTCACAAGCATTTCTTTTGTCTTCCGGCAAACTGCAACTGTCTCATTGTCCCCTGCAATGTAGGTCCAAACTTTTATCCCACTGTGTGCCAATTACTTCTCAATTTCGGGAGACAAATTCGCTTTCTTGAGCTGAGAAATGCTGAATGGACCTTATCTCAGCTACGAGATGTGTTATATAAATATGTGCCAAAACTTGAGGAGCTTGTTTTAGCTGAAGACTTTGTTCTCCCAAAAATCGACAGGAATTCCAAAGGACTGATTGAGTTTGACCTGCAAGGCAACTTGAGACTTTTGCCAAAACTGAGGTCACTTAAACTAGAGCTTCAAGATGAAAACTTGCAAAACCTTGCAAATTTACAGTTTCTTCAAGAACTATTCACCATTGCTCCGAACGTGGAATCAATCAGAGGTTCCACGAAACCTTTTACAGAAAACTCATCTCCTCACACAACCATATTTTCTAGCTTATTATTTCGTTCTATTGCCGAAAGTGAGGCTTTGATCAATTCTAAAGCATTAAGCTATTTGGATTTAAATGTGGAAATGAGAAATGCAGATATAGATTTACTCAAAGCTGCAAATTTTCCTCTGCACACGTTTCATTTGGCACTGGACATGGTAGCAACTTCCGGAAAGGTCGACGACCTACTCAGCAGCTTAAAGGGAACGTTAAGAAGACTGAAGATAACTCATAGGGGCTGTATACGAACTTCACCAAATTTGGTTAATCTGCAACATCTTGAGTATTTTGCAATGCATGGATATGAAACTGAATTACGAAGAGATCCCCGTCGTCGGGATAGTAGCGTAGTTGTAGATCAAGCATTGTACTTTGTTTTCCGCTGCGTGCCACTTTGTCTATTTCCTGCATTTATCGAGGGATGTGAGGCGCTCCAAAACTTGACAGAGCTCCGGCTTTCAGCAGCTTTTTACGCACCCAAGGATATTTACAACTTAAAGTCCTTATTTCCGTGCTTGAAGAAACTCCGAGTTTCGTTTCTCAATGATGACACTCTAGGAAGAATATGTTCGGATTATCCTAATTTAGAAGAGTTGGGAGCTACAGAAGGATATTTTAGTGATACAAGCGTGTGCGGAATAGCTCCTCTTGTCCAGGAAATACTGCATAATGGGGTTACTAATGAGGTAAAAGACGAAAGACTGAGAGATTTGCCAAACATCACCAATATGAAAAGTAAGATCTCAATATTAAAATTTTAAAATCTGCGTTTGCCCGCAAGCCGTGTTTTATGAGAATATAAACTTTTCATAATGGATTTATTTCATAGGACTGCAAATTTTGGAATTGGGTTCCACAAACGTTACTGATTTTGGTATCATGAATGGAATTGCAAAATGTCAAAATCTTAAGGAATTGGAACTGGACTGTCCGAAGGTCATTTTCGGCCACCTGTGCCATCTGAAACAATATTTTTCTCATTTTTTCATTCAAGTTAAAATGAATTTTTTGTCATCTATTTTTTCAGATCACGGATACATCTCTTCAAAGAATAGGACAGAATCTTGATCTCGACAGACTGAACGTTAAATCTGGTTGCTTTACTGATACAACAGTACGATTAACCAGAAGACGTCTAACGCGAAAATCATTTTCCATGTAAAGATGAAACAAAAAGTCAGGTTAATTACAGGTTGTACCCAAGTTGCGAGCGTACATATCTTGTTTCTGCATATTATGTTCTATGGCTTCCTTCTCATTATTATGGGCAACACGGTAGGTGTATGAAGTATGTATGTATGAAAAAATATTTTGCTACACACACTCGCTATTTTAGGTATCTATGTTTTGGCGTTTGACATAAATTGACTAGAGCATAAAAAATGATGTGCTATGTATGCGCTGCACATTTATGCGGATGCTTATCTGGTTTGATTATGGCTTGTAACAGCAACTATGTATATCCTTCCTTTTTTGTTTTGAGGAAAATTGTTCTTCCTTCTCTTTGTTATTGATTTATAAAATGTAGGAAGAGTAACGGATTGTGATAAATAAATTTTTTCATTGACTAAAAGTACACTTCATAATGATGCTAGATCTGACTGATGATGCGGCTGCTTCTTTATTGTAGCATTTTGTGTCGACAATTTGTATGACTCATTGATTTGGCATAATATGCGACATTATTTATGACGGATGTAATATGAATAACTACATACTACCGTAGTATAGGTAGTATTACTACCTATGTTATATACTACTACATAGCTCAGGATTCGGGCATTTCACAAACTAATTAAAGCTAGGTTTCGTGCCTTCCACTGATAAGGTGAGTACATTTTATTAGTATCAGTAATCAATCATCTTTAGTTTATAGCTGAATGTATCATTAATGTATCAATTATATTATACTTTGATTTGCACTCAACATACAACAACTCTACAATTCACACGCTTTGTTACAGAAGTTGTAGTGAAATGACGTTTTAACACCCGTCATCTTCTGGGCTGTAGGTAATTAGCAAATCAAGACGAGAGGTTTTAATGAACATTTGTCACGCTTACTCGACACTCCTCCCAAACGCACTATTTTGACAACCAATATCTCACAAACTGGCAAGTTAAAACAATTAACAATGCTCGGTTTTGTTTGGTCAAACTTGGCTGCATGTTTGTGAAAGAGGAAACCGGATGTGTCAATATCCATGAATTAGCAGAAACATGTACGCTAATATACCATGTGCTATAATAGCCTTTCTTACTTTATGCCTACTTGCGCTTGTATGATGCGCACCTACAAAGTATACAGATACCTATGCATATACCGATACTAAAACAATCACTGAACTAACTAGACATAAAATTGAAGATGATGCTGATTATGCAAGACGTGGCAGTGCGTAAAACCTAAGATTCTCAACGGAAGGAAGAAACTAATCACATAAAAAGGTTAAAACAGACGAAAAAAGGCAAAGAATAGTAGAGGATTCATTCATTCAGTCATTCATTGAAACATTGTGCATTGATGCGTAATGAATGATCGATGAATTTATACCTCTAAAACGTACGTAGTTTTTTTTCGCATTCAACAACTATCACTACTACTCCTTCCTCCGCACTGTAACCATTGATCCGTAAGTGACCAAGGTGTCATTAGTTTTTACACGCGTTCCCGTTTCTCTCCCAGATTTCAGGCGGAGCAAGTTGTGAGTAAAAGCATGGAAGGAATTGACAGGAAAAAAATAACGAGCGAGTAGGCCGTGGAGGAGCGGAGAAGTGGCAGTGCAGTAGCAGGAAAGGATGGAAAAATTACATGAAAAAAGAGAGAGTTTTAGCAGAGGCGAGAACATTTTTCGGAGGATTGAATAACTTCGGAACTCCTCAAAGTCGGAATCTCTTCTTTTACTACTCTTTGTCGGCGGATTCGAGCCGGCTCTTTGCTGCTTAACAAACCAAACCAACCACCATCAAACAGTCATGCATTACATCATCATGATCAAAAACAATTTTAACACCACCATGGTCGCAGATTTTTTTTTACTAGTTACATAGAAGTTCATTGTAGCGTAGTAAGTATTTCCACCACCACCATCACTGCAATCATTTTTTTACAAACTGTGTTTTTGTAGGAATGTCTTGTCCAACCTATCATCATTATCATTTCACTTCCGTTGTTTACGGATGCTACTGAAAATTCTTCTCTATTTTGCTACTGAACATAAAACAATCGATGAAAATCGAATTTCAATCTGATTAATGACTAATTAAGTTTACGTACATTATTACGATAAAATGTTTTCCAAAAGCATAATTTGTATTCATTGTTTGCGTTTGAGACCCCTGTTATCCAAAAATTAAACATCGTATACATACATGCAACGATGCAAGTTTGCGTAGTTTACAGTACACGCATCCAAATGTTTTGCAAATTAGTTTTTTCAAACATGAAAACTGGTTGGCTGTCTTTCTAGCAAGAGTAATTTTTAGAAGTTCAAAGATTAAAAATGCACCAAAAATAACAAAATCGCATAACATTTTATAGTACGATAAAGATTGCAGTTGTATTACAAGGTAGGTATTGGTGTGTTGATGTACGCACATATATATAGGTAGGTTCATATGTAAATATTGTAAAGTTTGGTATTTAGTGGATTATAGAGCCAATTACATTTCTGTAGACTCATTAATAGAAAAAAGTAGGGAGGGAAGAATTATGGCTGTAATAGTTATTCTTTGGTGACATGAAGATGCTCACGATGCGACAGACATACCAAATGATTTATTGGATTGATATGGTTGGATTGGAGGCAAAGGGAAGCGAAGAATTACGGGAATGACATGAAGAAGAAGTAAAAAAACAAGACATCAAAGCCAAGAATAAGTTACTCTCATGTGAAACCTTATTATTATTTCTCATAAAAAATGTTACTGCAACATTCATTCCATTCACATCGTTTTATTTCGAGTGGAATATTGTGGTATGGTCTGGTTTTTATTCCTGGCAGTGCAGCGAAATAATGATGCAGTGCTAAAGATGACTGTAATGATAAAATATTATTTTTAATAACTTAACCATTTTCGTGAAATGTTTTCGTATCACTTTACCTTTATAAAGTTCGATTCTAGTAGCATGACCCTGTGAGATGTAAAAAATAATAAAATCCCCAACACGGTAAATGCATCCGGTATCGGTGTTAAATTGGTAATAATAATGAAAGATACATACACTTAATATGCACATATATATGTGACAGTGTGTTTGCAGAAAACTCTTCCCATGAGATAAAAGGACAATTAAAAAAGTATTTTCTCAAGTATCTACGATCTCCGCTCTGATTTCCATGCATTGCATCAAAACCTTCCAAATAGCTACAGCTACAAGTGAAACTTTAAAAATCTCTACTTTTTAGGGATCAATTCAAATTTTTATTTGGCTCTCACAACGCCCCATACTGAAGACCCGATTTTATCACCGTTTTTATTATAGATATTTCTAACATTAGGCCCTGGGAGTGAATACATACTTGAAGGCGGCTGCCTATATATTTTTATATGCAGGTATGTACTTTTTAAGTATGTGTTATCAACACTGAAGCAAATCTTTTTATCAACTTTCTACCAATTGATCTCCTCGAGTCTCGTGATGTGAAACACACAACACCACCAGCACAACGGTCACAACCTCACACTTTTTCGGAATCCTAGTCAGCTCAACCAAATTTTGCTGAACCTTCGTCACTAGAACTCAACAACCTTGGAATGAATATTAATGAAATATCATCATTGCATTAAAAATTATAATCCTATAACCAAAATATGAAGTATGTACTTTATGCATGTTTATGTACATATTTATATGTGAACATTTGTACATGTGAGTCTTCCAATTTTAAAAAACTGATTATAAGTTAAGCTACGGTTAAGTTTGTTTTTTAATCATGACAAACAACAGTTTCAACTTTCAACCTCCACCAATTTGATAAGTCTTAACTTTATTGACCTACCCACGAACATATCTCTGTATTACTGACGAAATAAAGCGTACATTGGAAGGTATTGCTGTTCAGAGGCTATAAACACGACCACGATTTGTACATGCGATAGAGCTTTCATACACAAATTTTTGATTAATACTTTTTTTTTGAAAATCAAATAAGGAATATATACATATTGCTTGTCAAGCCATTCAATTTATTTATTGGTAGCCAGTACTGCCGTAATTTATACTTCCAAAGAAGGCATTTTCCAGTCTTTACACGACATGTAGTGTGTACTGTAGTATCCGGAGACTCAAGGTGCTTAGAAGACATTAAGGTGAAACATACATGATTAGCAAACTAATATGTTAACTAAAGCATTACCAGCCTCTAGGATAACTAAATAATATTGAGTATTTAATGCCACCAAATTTCATTCATACATGTTACATTATTATACATAAATATTTTAACCTATCATATCGTAAAACTTATCATTAAAAATACGTTTGAATATCAAATCAACCAACAACCTAATCATTTTCTACTTATAATAAATTTGATGATGTAAAATTTTATACGCAGTTAAATTTGTTTGTTTTGATTGTACGCAAGGTACAGAATATCATCTCTGAAGCTTGAGAAAACCTTGATCCAAAAGGATTCGAAAACAAAATATTTTTACAGAGTTCATTGAAAGTAAAGTATTTTCCCTGCGTAGTACATGCAGAAAAAATAATTGTTTCTTTTGTCACTCCGACACAATTTTTTGAAACTTAAATAGTTGGACAGTTTGAAAAATTGGAGACGACAGGAAGACCAGTCTGCTGTCTCTCAGAGAAAGAGTACGGCAATAAGAGAAGCCCATCTAGGAAACATAATATTTCTTTTCTGCCTCCACTCGTTCTCAGCGTCTTCGGAATTCTGTTAATTCAAAGTGTTGTCCTGGCTCATCATCATCTTTGTAATAAGCAGCGATCTGAAAAAAAAAACAAAAAAAGTCGCAACGGTTGTGATGAATGGTGTAGGCAAAAGAACCGAAGCAGAGCACAGGGTTCATTTAATTGCGACAAATTCCACGTTAAATTTTCCGTGTAGTACTAACTCACATCAAGTAAACCATACGAAAGTCACTCTCCGCTTCTGCTGACGGAAAGGAGACGAATATTTTGTACATTTATTTAGGAGTAGTGTCGTGCGTGAGTTTTGTGTGTGGAAAGAAAACGAGGGAGAAAAGGGAAGATAAAAAAGTATCGCTTTTCTGTGGAGATGTCTGCAGAGTACGTAAACATTTGTGTAGTGTGTAATCTTACCTAATCAGTTGTTTCATCTACACATTACTAACTGCTAATACGAGTAAGGCGCACATAATTCATAAAACTTTTTTTTTCCACAATATATACTACGACAGATGCTTTCTATATTATCGAGAGTTGTATGATTTTTATAACATGTGATGTCTGACGACAATTAACTTTCAACAGAATCTGTTGGCGTAATAATTTGGAATTCTACTGCAGAGTACGTATGACATCAACACATGCATAGGAAAGTTTTTCTAGAAATATATGCTTAATCTCTGCATTCTGCACTTTTTTAAAACAAAATGTAAATGCATCATAAACGCTAAAACGAAAGCAGAAAAAGAACACTGACTAATTCATTTTTCCAATTTTCCATATCAAATTGAAGGTGTAAAGGCAAAGAGCCTGAAAAAGGCATAATAAATTTTGCATGCTCTGAAAAGCTTAAGCCCTTTAACGATGCGATTTCTCTTGCTATGTTGGTTTGCAAACCAAGATCTTTTCAAAGTGTTTAGTTTTGGATGAAAAAAAATAATTTGGTGATGAGAAGAAATGCATATATTTTACTTTTAGAACTCTAATTTTTCTAAAATCTTCATAATTCTCATTTTCAGACACCATATAACCACCGTTCCCGTAAAAGTTTTTGCATGCGGTTGGTTTTTCTTCATTCTGAAAGAGTAAAACCAGCGATTCAAAGGATAGGGAAGTAATTTTCGGGAAAGCAAAATTCTTTATAAATTACAAATGCAAATCTACGCAGTATCTTCATAGTCATCAACCAGAAAACTTTGAATTCGGGATTTTCCACCGGTAAGTTTTGATGATTTTCAATAAATGAGATTTAAATGTGAATGCGCTTCACTTGCCTGCAAATTCAATTGTTATGTACAATACTCTTAAATTAATTGCAATATTTCTAATAAAACTTCATTTTGTAGATAACGCTGTATACTTGCTTACTCTGGTTTTCTTGCTACATCAAAGATTCGGAAAGTATAGTGAAGTAAAATTATAGTTATATATATCTAATTACGATGACTGCTAAGGCTGAAAAGAAAAAAAATGACAATTCTAAATTATTGTTGTTTCTTCAGTGCAGATAAGAAAAAAACCGAGATGTCATCTTCAATTTCATCATTAACTTCAGTTGCCACTACTGAGCTTCCTGTCATCGTATCCAAAGAAGATAGCAGCATAGTTTCTGAACCTGTTCAGCGGAAAACCACTTCCAACTTTCTTTCTGACTTTCTTAGTTCCAGAAGAAGTTCGAAGGCTTTCGATGACAGTGGTGGAAGCGAAGCTTCTCTCGCTCCAACAAAAGCATCCGGAGTTATTCCCCTACCTCAAAATGATGCAGATTTCAAACCCTTAGTCGAGGAAATGAAAATGAATGGGATCAACGAGATAAAAATGGACCGGTAAAATGTTGTTAACGGACGATATTTCTTGAATGTGTCATCATCATCATCAAGAGAAAAAGCGCCGATGAAGATGATGATGGGGTGTTTTGCTTGATACTTATATGTACGCTTTGTGTGGGTAAATGCTATATGTGCATTAATTTGTTTCCCAAATTCCGAATCAGATTTACTGCCACGCAGTCTTCGAACATATATTTAGCATGATGCCATGCCACATAAAATGAGCCAAAACTTAAAGCAGAGGAATAGCATATTTGTGCTCAAGAATTATTAGAATAGCAGTAAGCAAACGTAGATTCTACCATTAGCTTCAAATGTGCCTTTTATACATGCATTTCCATTCCAATTTACGATAAGAGTTAGATGGATGATGTGTACTATTATTCTCACATGTATATCTTCTATTTCTTTTATCGTTATAAATGGTCCTAATCACAGTCTAGCTCTAGCCTATATTATTATACCAAAGTATATAGTGTGTATTTTCTGAGAATGAATTTATGAAGAAGAGAAGACAAATTAAAACATTTTGTATGTTTTTACTGGCAAGTTGTTAAAATCGTGTTTTTGCGTGCCAGTATGTCATTCTTGTCTTTTTTATGCTGTTAGTAATCATTATACATTCTCAATTTTTTGTACAGTGCCTTGTCGTTGAAAGTTCCACAATAATGATTCAAGATATTTTATATAACAAGCAGCAAAGGCTGAAATCATAATGATAGATGTGTGAAATATGTATTATGTATGTGTTTCTGGATGGAATTTGAAAACTTAAATGCTTGTTTGCAATGCAGCTTATCGCTATAATTCATTCCTTATGATTGCATTCATAGTCGGAAGTAAACGAGTGGAGAATGAACCTGGTAAATATCTCAACAAATTTCTGTCATTCGTAACACCGAAGGAAACCGCAAACGCTGAAGCTTTATAAATCTGTAAACAGTGGAGGGGAAAGGGAAGCGGTGTTTCTTTATCTTGCAATGAAACGAGGAAGGGGTGTTGAATCTCATTTTCCCCGATTAGAAAGTTTTCAGGGCTGGTGAGCTGGTGCTATAAAAGAACATAATCATTAGTTCTCATTTGAAATTATTTGATCTCTCTCGTTTCTCTACTTAGTATTAGTCCCGATTCACCCCTCATAACTATAACCTTCGTCTTAATTGTAAATGTTTTAGTTAGAATAGGGTGAGGATAATTTCAAAATGTCTTGGTAAAAGTTCCAGAAACATTTTTGGCATTTTTAATTTGTTCGTAATTCAAAGTAAATTTTGATTGATTGCTGTTATTGTGGCAAATTGTTGGAAATTATCTGCATTGGCATCAGTAGTCTAGTCTAGTCCATCTGCAGACAAATTTTAAGATTAGCCAATGGGGCGTGACGTTTGACATGACTCTGCCATTATCTGAAAAGGGTTGTCGTGAATTGCTTGATCGCTTGAGTCAATGGTTCAAACTATGTATCATCTCGTATCATTGTCCTAATTCAAACATTATTATGTGTACTGAGTGTGTACAGATAACAAATTTTATTTGTGAGTTCAAATAGTCGTCAACCGCGCCTACTATTCGTAAATTCTTCTGTCTGTCGTTCCACAATGTATCATATTAGTCATAATGCAATCAAAAACCTCAACTTTTTTAATGGAAGATAGTCTATTTTTCCTAAAGAATTGTAGAAGGCATACCCGAAAATTCTGCATGCATTATTCACTAGTCCTCACTTTCTCTTTTGACGTCCTATACTCAAGACAGCAAACGTATCTAAAACTGATTTCTGATTTCAGTCTTTAATCCAGAGGTTATCTTTTGCTTCTGACTTTATCAGCAATTTGTGGATAGCAAAATTGTCAATGCATGCCATAAGGATTGATTGCGATATTTTATACTTGTTGAATGAAAGAAATGGCGTGAGAGGCTAAGTTAAGGGCCTTCAATTTAAGATTTACATTATTTCTTTCGTCATTGTTTCATAGAGTATGAATTTCATGGAGAATATCAAAGAATTTCAATGCATTTTGTGAGATATCGTATCAACGACAAAAGTAAATCAACTGTTCAAATCATTAAACTCGTGTTGCCATTCCATGAAGGACAGTATTGAATTTTGGATTTGCTGTCTTAATCATAATGATGAATGAGAATACAAGCATTAGCGGAAAGCGGTTAGTTATTAATTACCAAATACCGGAATATAATTTTTTAAATTAAGCATGTGAATGTTGTCGTTACTTTTCTTAAATCAGCCAATGAAATTTTTACAATTTCATCCCTATATAATACCTTTGGTCATTCGTAATTCATATTTGAATCAAGAACATGTCTGAGCAGAAGTGGTTTCATTTAGTTTGGGTAGTTTGGGATGTCCAGAAAATGCTACAACGACCACGTTTTCTTTCACGACAACCGAACATGCAAACATGCCAGTAGAAATACAGGGTACATTATCCACAGGAGCCAATAATTGCAGGAACTGCTATGTTTAAAATTAAACGAAGCTAGTAGAATGTTCCACTCCCTTTTCGTCTAAATATTTAAAAATTACAATAAATTCTATTGACAAAAAAAACGTGGAAATTCTCTTATCTCATGCTAGCTATTTATAAAAACATGTGAGTATCAGTTTGTATAATAAATATCATTGTGTCAATGACTTTTTGCGCATCGTTTTAACAAAAAGGGTTCCCATACTTATAAATGCATTCTTTGTCAAGTCTGTGTTTTATGAGAAGCCTTGAAAAGGGTCAACTCAGTTAAAAGGATTAACAATATATGCAAACAATGATAATGTTTGTATTTTACAAATACCCAAACTTAATATTGAACTTCACTCATACTTTAATCTTATGTATGAACAAAAATAATATTGAAAATCGAGAATGAGTCATGCTTTAAAAGTATAACGTACTTAAAAAGACATACTTTTGTCCATGTGCGTGTCTAGTCTGGTGGTATATATAATGATAATGTTACATACACACGTACATAATAGTATTTTTCTTTTGTAAAGTCACTAGACTAACGTTTGGCCTAAGTGAAGAAGAAGAAGAAAAAACATTTAATTTTGAACATATACCTTATTTAACCCTTTTCACGATCCTTCATGGTATATGCTATGCTATGCTGCAACATCTGGTCGTTGGATTTGAAGCTAAAATATAGATAAGGAGATATTATATCTTACTTTTTAAAAATTGATAAGTAAAACTTGGGGAAAATCTGTGCATTTCTTACTGATAACGTATCTATTTATAAGAACGTGTATAATAGGTATAAAGACAAAATAATTTTTCCATCTCAAACATGAACTGACAAGAAATATTTTGTAAAGAAATGCTTGGGTGGGGCAATATGAAATTATTGATAAATTCGGTTTTCTCTCTATGCGCTTGCATTTGAAGCAAGTCGAAGACAATCAATTAGCAAAAGTTTTTAATTGGTTGTGGTTCAGATGATTCTAAATTTCCAGCAATTATGATAATTTTTTTCTTGCTTTTACGCACAGTGAATTAATTATTGAAATTATGATTGCGCATTAGGTGCACAGCGTTTCCCAGTTCTGTTCAGATTTACGATTGTCGCCTGTCGCTAAACACAAACATCGCATGAAATTCTCAAAGAACCGACTGCGGCACTGAGGCAATAAGCAATTACATTTGAAACCCGTTAGTTCCGGGTGAATAGAGCGGAGGTCAGTCCGAAATAAAGCCGCAAGGAACGGTAATAATTGCATTCGACTGTTGTGCTATGAATCATCCGAAGTACAAACTTTTATGAGTGCACCTGGGGAGCCCTCATCCCTCACATGGTTCATCAGTCCTCTTATAATATGCATAAAAGTATACAATATATGTAGATGACAAAAAAGTAAGACGTTTCATTGCACACGTAATCCTTGAAATTCGATGCTTGTCGGCAGTTATATAGATAGGAGTGAAGTAGCAAGCACAGGCCACCGCCAAGAAAACCGAGCCTCGCCGTCATTACTGTCAACATGGGCGTCACGAAGTCATCCTAAGGATGAACATTGGTCCCCCAATTTGTTGCGTAAAACTTCACGAGTAAAGAAGGCCGACATATGAAGCGAACAGATGAAAATGATTATGATAATGACGACATAATGATCGTGATGATGACGGTGGGTATCAACCATCGTCATTGGCGCGTACAGTTTTCTTGAAAGGTAGAGTAGGAAGGTAATAATCGTGTTGAGGGAGGTACACAAAGGGATGAAGTTGGATACAAGCATGTTTTATTTTGCAAAGTTAATGTTTTGGTGAAAACTTTCCAATTTGGTTTATTCAACAAAATTTGAATACCTATGAAACTCAAAACTGCCTGTCCACATTTTAACGAAATGAGTTGGTCCTCAGCTCTGACCTGCTAGATTGCTGAAAGGGGATAAAAGAATTTCTCGACATGAAGAGTTGGATTCCAAAAAGGACTGATGCCACTGCAGGATTCATAGTTTCGGAACTTGCTTAGATGCTCACAAATTTTGAAATGCTTGACTGATATGATGATCTTGCAAAAAATGCAAGTCCTCGGCTATAATATGATGTGTAAGTATGTGTTTATTTATGGTGAGTCCTTTCATTTCATCTCGACTTTCAAAGAAACATTCAGCCTCCTGCTGCTGAGAAATGTTCCTTTCATTCTCCTTAATCACTATCGAATCATCATTATTAGCTAATATTTTGTTTTCCAACATGGTCTTCTCTATACTCTCTAAATTACAATTCGGTATGTTTAACCTGTACAGATGAACATTTCTACTATCTTTTGAAATCAAATGAATCTTCAAAAAATTATCATGACGAATGACCACTTTGTCAACGTCATCTTTAAGAGATATATAATATTGTAAAGTTCATGCTATGCAAACATTATTAAAATCATCGTAGCCCATTAATCGCCAAACATAGCTTAACATAATGGCAATAATCTCTTATAAAAACGCTTATCATACACGTAAGAACTTATGGGATGATGGCAGAATACATCAAATACTTTTCTTAGCTTTGCCAGACTGTGATCATTAGATTCTTATGTATTTAGAAAAAACGATAGCGGCAGTTTAAGTCGGAGTTATGAACTGTATAAAAATCGGTGAACTGCTGCTATTAAAAAAATAAAAATGTGTATATCCGGATGAATTGGCAAAAATCTGGGGATGAGATTACTAGCTATGATGTTTATTCGAGCGGAACTCTTTCATCTAGCCGCTTTTACAATATGACGACACAAGCGAAACCAGACTTCATTCGCTTAACATAATTTTTAAAAAGCGGTGAAGGATACTATTTTCAACATGATAATGTACAAATCTTAGTGATGGTCGACTCCCTGGCAAGTACATATTCTGTTGAAAGATGGTTTTTTGGTTCCAAAGCATAATCTTAACACTATGTGGACAGGGGCTCATCGACTCACCTCGTCCATCGTGGCTAATGAATGATTTGGTAAAATTTAACCAAAAATAGTAATGCATCTGCAAGTCAAAAGTTGAAAGATGCAAAAAGCATCGTTGTGCACATCACAATCGCAGTTTTATTATTTGATATCGGGCGATTTTAGTATGTAATATGAATTTAATCTTTCGTTGTTGATGAGTTATACTTACAAGCATTTGGTTACAGAACTATTTTTCCTCGTTCGATTGAAGTCATTATGGTACCTACAAACTCAGTATAGAACGTACGGATGATGAGGTGACATAAAATGCTGACATAAAAACTTCCATGAGGAATGTATTTCTTTACTTCTGAATGGTCGAGGGTTATCTTGTTGTATCAGTCACGGAATTTAACATGCATATTAATTTACATTATAAACCGTGATGATAACAAGTGGGAACGGTTTCAGCTTCTTGGAAGTGTGCACTTTCATACATGTGTGATTTGAGTGATAAACAAACCATAAATAAAGCAAGATGTTTAATTTGCCTTTCCTATTTTTAATCTTACTGGGATAAAATAATACGTAGTTAGTTTAATACCCATCATGCTCCCAAATATACCAGCTAGATGAACTTTGGAATATATATTATTTCTATGTCTTGGTTCGAGTTGGTGTTGATTGATAAAGAAATTTGATTAACATAAATTAAAATTATGCACATACATATTACATTGAAATATCCAGGATTTGATATATTTTTTGTGCCAATACACCTTTATCTTAAATCTTAGGTGGATTTATGCGGGTACGATAACAAAAAGCTTACAAATTTTTTAAACGATTTGCAAAGAATTGATTGGCTAGTAATTTGCTCTCACATATCCATTAATTTTAACCAGCAATGCAAATTTAAGTGGGTTATCAAATTCCGCAGTTAATCAATTTCTCTTCTCTTGGTATATCCCTACTACTTGCAACATGTCAACTGGGACGGGCACAGAACCATTACCACAAATACGATATGAATTTGAGAATTTATGTAGATCACTTCCTCCTGTTGATGAATAGATTACGTTGTTTTGTAAAAAAAAAAAAAAAAAACTAGTGATGCTCATTACATGTCACAGCGATATCTTGTGGTCTAATTATTAGAATGCTTACGTGTGAAAACAAGCAAGCAAGAAGCAAGGAAATAGGAAATGTCCGAATATTTTGCCAATCAGTTTGAAGATTTAATATGACGTAAGAAACCACACTACTCAACACAAGTTTTGAGAGTACCTATGTAAGTGCTGACTTGATCACGTCCACTTTCACTGTGCTCTACTCACGGGGCTATCTGAGACGTACTCATTTCGTTCCTGATTCCTTTATTTGTTTTGATTTTTGACGCTGTCAACTTGGTCATTGAACGACGTTGACAGTTTCAGTTCTAAATAACAACAAACTTTTATCTTAATTAATCCACGTGTAAAACTGCACCCTGATGTAAATAAAACTGCACTAGCAGTGCCCTTGAAACGAAAATACAATTTTGGGGTCAGAAGGGTTGCATTGCCGCAAAAAAGCGCAAGTAAATAGACTTGGATAATGATCATTTTTCTGTGATACTCGTACACTTATGTAGCATACTCTGCCTATCATCATTGCCTCAAACTGTGATGAATTTTGTTACAAAGCCTTGCATTTAACTTCATCAGAACAGCCATTTCATTATCTTCTGATATTGGACACACACATCACACACGTTTAGAGGAGGATCATCAATTGACATTATAAATTAACAAAAAAAGCATTTGGCTTTTACCACTACTGAATACTGTACAGCGAACGCGTGTGGGGTTCTTGTGCGACTCATCATGAACCGATCATGATAAGGGTTTTATAAAAATTCAGGAAATAAATATAACGTAATTTATTCAGCAATAATATTATGGTTCACCCCTGTATGTGCAATAGTGGAGTTTGCTGCTCGTGCTTCATTTTTTCTTCCCTTGTTACTTGCTAGCGCATATTACTCATCAAAAGGCTCTTTTGTCTTTGAGAGAAATGAATAGCATGTTTGATGAATGTAGGCGAATCAAATATCTTATGTGTACTGCATTCATTTATGTAGGTGAGTAGTGAATAGGTATTTACGCGTAATCAAGTTTTGTGGTAACCCCCAATTAAGCAATGAGGCAAGTGTCAACTCTATTATTGCTTGTGAATAGATCCGAACCGAATCTTTATTTTTTTTAGCTTTCCGATAAATAACCAATCATCCATAATTATTTTCATCAAATATATTTTTTAAACTTTTGCATTCCAAACTGAAATGTCCCCTTAAGTGTCTTAAACCGTCAGTATGGATGCTGCATGGGTGAAATGCCAATTTTTAAAAGAAATTTATCACGGTATTAAGCAATCATTTTTAAGAACTTTGATAATACCAATACTTCTCACGAGTAGGCTTCTTATCTCATAGATTTTTATACTTTATAGGCATGTCGTTGATAAGAAATTGTGTACCTAAAAAGAAAATCTTTAGGTACGTGTGCATCAGCTCTCAATTTTATAAAACACATACAAACTTAGCTCACCAATAAATGCCGATATGATTTGATGGCATGTTTGAGAGAAAAACTAAACTTATTGGTTTAAGTTGCACCCAACATGCTTTCCATGCAGATGTTGATATGTTACCAGTAATGTACATAATTTATATATCTATATATCTCCTTTAAAGTTCCTCCTTGTTCCGTTCAAATCCACAAAACTGTCCGTGTTAACTCCTGGCTCATTATTACATTTGACCAATGTTTAATATGGATACATTACGTTCACAGCATTGAGTAAGTACGCAAGTCTGTATTATCTCATTTAAGATTTTTGGCGAAGAAAGGAGGGAACGGTAGTAGTCACTAGAGGGAAACTAAACCAAAGCAGTATATATGGCGTTTAAGGTATATATGTAAAGTATATCTCCATCATCATTAATATCAGTTCATAAAAGACAGAAATCGAAGGAAAGAAATAATCTTTTTAGAAGTTGAGGCTTGCTGCTTACGAAAAAGTCAAAAAGCTCGTGTGAGAGGGTGAATGGATTTCATTCATTTTCTTGCGTTCCATCGCACCAGTATCGTAAGCAAAAGGAGAAAAAGTCACAAGGCACAAAACACAGAGATCTATACACAGCTCTGCAGAGCGAAAAAAGAGCTTAAAACCTTTTTCTGAACTTTAAGGTTCTTATCGTTTGTAGTAGTAGCAGTGGTTTGGTTTGGTAGCAAATATGTATCCCATACAGTTCACAAACTTGTCTTTTTGAGCATCACTCGTCTTTTTTCATTTCTTGAGATAGTGGAGTAGACACATATCTTATTATTCACATCAGTCACTCTTGAGTCAAAGAATCGACTGTGAGTTGAAAGAAGCTCAAATAAGCGTGTAGTAGCAATAATAAAATAATATACCTTTTCAAGTCGTCACACAGAGAAGACAAGAGATAACTCTTTTTATTTATAAGGGAAATAAGATATCAAATCTACACAGCTGAAAAAAGCGTGTGTCTGTGTGCGTCTCTCGTCCGTCCAGTGAATGTGTACTTTTTTTATTCATCAACTCGTCAAAACAATAGAATTTTTGTGCTAATAATCTGAGAACATGAATTTTATGATAAAAGACAAAATACATCATTGTTTTGGTAGAGCCACGATGATCTTTTAATTAGACAGCTTTCACTACTACTGCACATGAAGCACGAGCCAAAGAAATTCTTGTGCAATACCAATCAACATTTGAGATAGTAGTCCTTTTATACATTTTTAGTCGCACGCATTTTGACTTGTTCTTATAATGAGATATAATAATGATGAGTTAATTGATTAAATGAAAACGATCGTTCATTCATTTTTCTTGAGCAATTCTTTGAACAGTACGTTGTTTTGTGACAGATACAAATATAATAAAGAGTTTGATTAAAACTTTGAAGAGTAAACTTTGTTATGTAATTATGCGTGCGTGAAAGTGTGAAGCTGATATTCTCCGAGTTGAATGAAAGGAAACAGAAGGTGTTTTTGTGCAATCTAACTTTGTTGGATGAAGATGCGTAGATAAAGAGAACTGGAAGTGAATGAGAAAGATAGAGGAAACTGAAGAAGAAGAAGAAAGCTGCTTTTATTTGTGCACTTTTCTTTTATAGTAAACAGTAAAAACTTTTGTACATTTGCGTAACCAGTTTGATTATGATGCATAATTTAATTTGCGGCGAGTAAAGAGTGAGGAAAGGGCGGAGCTGTGTTTGAGAAGTGGTAGCACCCACGAAGAGAAAGACTGGCTTTTATTGTTGTTGTGAGTGAATATATTACAGAGAGTCTTTGTCAATTCTCTTAATTAATTGAACGGGGCAGGTCAGCCTAACCAGAAGCACTTGAGTACAAAGAACAAGGCAATTGTTTTTCGCTTCAACTTTGCACAAAGATTATTAAATAATAACATCAACAAAGATATCACTTGTTCAGCAAGCACACACACTTTGAATCATCATCAATATGGCTTCATCCCCAGAAGAGTGTGGTGATAATTTAGCTGAGATTGATAAGGCAGCTGCTAGAGTCCTACAAGGTTATGACTGGTCCATTGTTTCCAATACAAAGAAGTGAGTATCTTATCGATTCGGGTTTGTATCATTTTGTATCTTTGATTTTTTATTGAATCAATTCATCTGAATATCATCAATCCTTTTGGCTCAGGATGAAAGCTCATACTATGTATAACGGAAACATGTATGTTGGTACTAATGCTTGCTTGAAACTATAGCTATGTATACTGCTTTCACTTTATCTGCAACAAATCATTCTTCCAACAACTGGCTTAGTGTTTGGAAGGTTTGGATGTTTCAAATCCGAATTATCGTACTTACTAAATATTCTTTAAACTTTTGTAGATCAACCCAAGCTAATCCAGAAAATGGACATGTGAAACGACCCATGAATGCCTTTATGGTTTGGGCAAAGGCAGCACGACGACGGTTGGCCGAACAGTATCCTCAACTTCATAACGCAGAATTAAGCAAAAGTCTTGGAAAATTATGGAGGTAAGAAATCAAAGTTTTTATCAACATCAGTAATCAGCATCACTGTAATACTTTAAAGGATCATATCTGCTACAGTAAAGCACAATCGCCAATGATAAGTTAGAACTTTCTCTTTGAGATTTTTTGTGTACCATATTGCCCCAATCGCATATAACAATGAATTGGGGTGACTTTTATCTATTTTCATAAAACCAGTTGATGTGACATGTCAAGCAAATGATAAGTTGCTCGTCCGTTCTTAACTACATTGCTGTTGGCCTATGAAATTGTTTTGTGGCACATGCAAGATCAGGTCATTCTCCAGGTTAGAGCTAGGGTTCATCAGGTCATAACTTTCTTGAATTGGCATTTTAAAAGATACAGTCTTCAAGGATGATACTGTACATATACTATACCCTGCAGCTGCACATGAAATTCCATTTCGTATACTACAAAGAACGTGTAAGCTTAAATCACTATTAAAATCGTTTAATGAAGCATAAGCAAAACGTGGAGGAAAAATCTTTACCGATTATAAACTCATAGGGATGAGACACATCTGAGTCATTCATTTTTCTTAGATATAAACTATCTCAAAAGATTTTTTTGGCGCAATCGTTCAGTTCAAGAACTATTATAATTCTGAGGCAAGTAGTAGAAAGTTGCATGGACTCAATCATATTTTAGCTTGCCTATGAACTAGACGTCAATTAAAATTTACAACTGCGACGTACCCTAATTATGTGGACGAAGCATAGCATGGGCCTGCATATCAGAAGAAAAAAATTTTGAAGGAAGACCACATAAAATGGCCATTCTCCAGTGGTAGCTTAAACTTTATTCTTATCTTTACAAGCGTGATGATGAGAGAGATTATGAATGCTTTGGTAATAACTTTAATTTCTTAACAATTTTTAAATTTGCTGTCTGCTGAGCAGATTATAATAAAAGCTCTAAAATCTAACTTAATGATAAGGCTTATCCAAACGTGAGAGGAAGACAGCAGCCAAATAGCCAATAATATAATATATTCTATATGCCATACGACAAGAAACAGTTTTCATCACATCATAATCATTATAATAGAAGGCGAATAATTTTAATGACTTGTTCTTCTTGTTAATCGTATTTAATGCGTTTCTGCCAAGTTTACTTTTGTACCTCATAATTTACTCCCAAAATACTTCTAGTAAACAGAATATAAACATGTATAAATCATTAATTGTCGCATGATCATATGACCTATAGGTATACTGTTATACTGCATATTTGTGTCTTCAAAAATTTAGTATAAGATTCAACAAATCATCAACAATTTTATCATTTACGTGAAAAGTGCAATCAGATCGAATATTGATGCTGTCACATTTAATTTTATTAGCGTAGTATGGGATTGGTGCTACTGACCCGCCTCGCTACTTAATATTTATGCTAGGTATAATTGGATATATAGCATCAACACAGAAGATGAGTTTCCATTATAATTTATTCGTTTATATAGATCTGATAACAACCTAGCAAATTGACCATACAGATTGTAGGTACGCTTATTTTTCTTACTTCAAAATAAATTGCCCTCGTTCCGTTGGTAAGTTGGCTGATGTCAAGTCAAGTCAAGGAGTAAGTTGAGATATTATACGTCCATCGTATTATTAATCACGATCATGCATCTTACTCAATATTATTAGCCGTAAGATTCATGTATGAAAAATGCTACTGGAACACATTAAAACCAAAAAAAAAGTTATCAACATTTACGTGAATCTCAGGATAGTTCGTCAGAGCGAGGGCAAACAACTTTTTAATAGTGGCTTAATGTGCATAATAATACATATTTATAATTATTTCATAGCTTATTCAGATTAAGGTCTTAAATTATTGAATGAATTTCGTGCGTTTTTATCCTGACCATCGTTATTTGTTTTTAAAGTGTAAACCTTAGAAATGTTGTGTAATATTTACTGTGGTCTGATTTTTCGACTTCTTGTGGTCTTTCCACGTGGTCATGCTTGTCTTTTATTCAGATATAAAATTAGTATGACGTCATATAGATATTGGTCTTTGCAGAAATACACAATCAAGTAAATATGGAGTACATAAAGTTATTTAAAATATTCGTCTTGACTCTTTAGAAGCAACTCGTACGCATTTGATTTTCTAATAATAGTCATCTATTGTGTTTAGCTGTGTACTATCCTTTAAATGTCATAAGCTCTTATGATGCTACGTGATTTTTGTCGTGCAATATAAAAGTGAGTCACTCGCATTAACATCGTAAACATTATCCCTTTTTATCTTTTTATTTATAAAGCTAACATTCATTTTAAGAATGTAAAAAATCCTTCGCTAGCAATTGCTCATTCACACTATGCGAGCCTTATGTAGGTCGACCAATTTTAATACCGTGCTATTATTATGCCTGTAGCCTAAAATGATGACTCATAGCACTAGAAAGAAACTAAATTGATTTACCGTAATTTTCCTTTCCTTACCAAAACCAACCAACCCTTAACCCTTTCTGTTTCACGATTTTCTTTTCTTGGCTCCTGACTCTAATCCCTTAAAAACAAAGTAAGTCAAGACGCAAGCTGTCGACGTGAACGACACCCTCTTCTCATTCATGTTTTTCATGACACCATCGGCAACTATCTGCGGTTTTGAAAAATATTAGATTTGGAAGGCTTTTATGTAGACATTACCTTTGGCTTTCGAGAAGGGTCTTGTTGCATGTAGGTAAAATTTATGAATGAAATCCAAACCCTGTTCAAAACGAGCGAGTCTTTACCGGTTGCAGTGAATTAAAGCATTTATGCATGTTTTCTCCAGGCACAAAATTCATCAATGAAACTCTTTTAATTTACAAGGATCCTCTGCTAATACACAGTCGGAAGATGTGAGAGACGAAGTAGTAGGGATGGCATTTGATAAAAATAGCTTACAATTGTGCGAGCCCTAAGCGAAACAAAAGTAAAGTTTACTGTATATGCATGCCGAGACTTGACTGGAGTTATAGCTGGTATCAAGGCACCAACTTTTATGAACGAAGAAGAAGGTTGGTCATTTAAAAATAAACTGGTTGAAAATTTTCACCACTGCATAGGCTTCTGCATGTATTTTTCCTGCTAGAATATGAATTGTAAGGAAATCATTGCATAGCCAAATTTGGAGCACTAGTTGTGCTGCACAACTTAGGAATAAGGGACAACGGTGCACTTTATGAATTTTTATGTTTTTATTACGATGCGGTGAATTGATCTCAAGTGGACAGTAGAAAGCACAGACGTCAGTGTCTTGAAATTTAAGAGAGGGATGTAAGTCAGTTCAAATTCAACGCGTTTATTTGGAGTGGAAGAACCAAAAGGGTAGAATGCACGAGTTTTTATTGCCTTATAAAGTCAAAAGTAATACAGCGACAGGCAGCCCTCAAGTTGACGTATTATTTTTTGCTTCCATTTGAACACTATGTTATTCATTTTTACCTCATAGAGATGACTTATCAACTTTTATTATTGTTTTTCGGCATAACCTGGAAGTATAAGAAGGTAAATTATTGGCGTAGTTATTTATTCAACAAATATGTTTGGGAAGGGACAGTTGGAAGTACCATCACAATGTTCTGGCGTGTAAATTGACTAATATCAAACGAGAACAAGAAAACATGAAACAAAATAAACACTACGTCATCAAAAATCTCTCGTTCGTGGAGGTATTATTCATGAAGAATTTGAGGAAATTGAGAGATTCATAATATTCTTGTGCAATGTGCAATACAGATGCGCAACACAGATTTAAAAATGCTCAAAGGTTATCAAGCTGTTAGCTAGAAAATTCATTAGTTTTTTAAACTATAACACTTGCTACTTTTCTACAGAATGCAACAAGTTCTTATTATGCTATGAGCAATCAATTCTTGTGTTTCAATTTTCATTTTCTAAATAACACTGGTGATGCCAGAGTGTGCATAGAAAACTATAAAAACTTAACCACCAAGCAAGAAGTCAAGTTCGATCAGTAAAGAAAATGAATGGAAAGAAATACATCTTTGCAGGCTTTCGCTTATTCGTTTTCTCTCCAGTGGCGGGGTTAGCATCTTATATAGGTACATAATGTTTTTATGAATGAAGTGTGAACCTGCATAAATGTACCAGCATGAAGAAATGTTTAAGTTCACCTACCACGTATGATCTTTGTGAGCGAGAGAAACTACATTGTAATTACCCAGGTCGTTTTTTTCTGTTGTAAAAACAAGAAAGCTCACTGAGAACCCTGCTGCTGTAACAGCCCATAAAAGTGAGAAAAACAAAAAAAAGTGTCAATGCCAAAAGGTTGGATTTTAATGACTTTGTTTTATTAGTTACTACTACTTGGAGAAGCAGAACATGGATTGCACACTACTTCCCTTAGCATTTTCCAAATTGAGTTTGTGTGGCCTATAAGGTGTGTTATTTTTGTGTCTGCTACTGTGTGTGTAGCATTTAACCCCATACTTGCACCCTGAGGAAAGTAGAAGGTCACACCCTGATTTTGAATCCTGACTTTATTGCTTTTTGAGGGAATGTAATGTAAAATCCGTTTACTTTTGTGAGTTTACTCGATATACGAATTGGCTTTCTTGGATAAAGTCAAGTTGCTTATTTACTTCTTAGCATATCGTCTAAAAGTTCTGCTGGAAAATGGTTTGTAGAGTTGCAAATATGGCTGACAGTTGATTGCATTTTCAAGTAAATATGTAGTATAGTCAAATGTACGGTAGGGCACTATTAGAGCTTTGAGTTACTTCGAATGCTATTTTATTGGTAAGTATAGCGATTTGTAATGTTTTGCCTTAAACAGGAAGCATAAAAACGAAGGAGACAAAAAAGGTGGAATGGATGTTCCGCTCTGTCCGACCAATTGTTTTGAGGTAGATACTTACTGGCTGGCTGACTTGCATCATCATTCCGTTCATTTCTGAATAACACAGTATAGTAGAAACATACATTTGGGTCTGATGATCCGCGGCTCCCTTTTAGCTCATTCGATCTTGTTCCACAAGAACATGTCACCGGAGGAGGGCCATGAATAAGCAAAATACCTTAAATTTTTGGTTCATCTTCGTGAATCTCTGCATATTCCTTGTTTGTAAAGATACTTGGGGATTTGGTATCGAGTAGGTTGTAGCTTTAAGAAGCATTATGAGATGATTGTTTCAAAACCCAAAGGTCAAGTAGGACAGGCACGATTTTGATGTACTACTTGAGACTAGTTGAGACAAAAGATCTTAAAAAATATTTAAGGATGTAAGTGGTATAGTCCTGCAGTCATACTTCAGTGTAAAGACTTGTTGATGACTGTTTTTTAAATTGTTCTGAAAGCCAAGGGTGGTCATCCTGGGAATTTGAGAAAGGACACATCATACATCAATTTTTAAGTTGTTTTTGTTACGTTCGTTTTGCAATAGGCAAGACGTACATTACTCTAGATACATTACTGTCAAGCAGTTGATACTTTTTCGATTCTTGTCGCAGTCTGCTGTTTGGGGATTAATTTTTCCACGGCATACATTTTAGAGAAGAATCGGTATATGACTTTTTGAGACTTGTTATCTTGGTTTGCAAATTAGTTTGTTCCGATGATGCACATGTACAATTACATGTTTTATGTTAATTTTAAATGTAAAGGCAAAAATAATGAGTATTTGTAATTAAAATTTATGAGCATGAGTAAAAGTCAAATAATTCAATAGCCTTCCACCGGTAATCGCTGAGAAAGTTTATATTGAACAACGCGTAAATGATCATAACACGCATTTTGAAGGCAGTTGAGCGAGTGCTCCTGTAGATTTTATACCCCAATAAAACACCCATACTGCCAGTAATTCATGGGAAACACTAAACAGTTTTCAAGGAACGGGTGACGACTGACAAGGTCCAGAGAAGATGAAACAAAAAGGGATAATTTTTGGAAATTTACACCCTTGCCTGGTGTGTTATGTGCTTAACGAAATTGTATGCTTATAGAACTGATTGCTTTGGTGGTGGCAAGTGGTGATTTTGTATGCACTTATGCTTCTTCCTCATGTATTGAGGCATAGAAATGCTAATATGAAAGTATTATTTAAACCAAAGCACACATTTTAAAACTTTATTATATTCCAAGTTTTCGATCATCATTTCCAAAAAAACATGTCTTAATGACAAACCTGACTGCTGGCTCTAATGGTTAAAATAACATTCCAGTGGGGTCAGTCAAAAAGTAGTATTTAAACCCATAAAATACGAGTATAACAACATTAGATTTTTTGGATGTTCTGGAATCATTTTGATTTTTTTACTACACATGCATAATTGTATGATGTTCATGTTCAGTAGCCTACATGAAATGCACATAGAACGAGATTAAGATTCTTCTATAAATCTTCCATCATGTGAGTACAGATAAAAAGCAGATTATTCCTGGAATTTTGTTTGAGACCACCTCAATGATTATCTTCTTTCTACCCAGGCAGCCATAGCTTATTATCACTCATATTAAGCTTAAGTAATTGCATCTGTTTCGTAATTCTATTTTTTGTGAAATACGATTACAAGGCTATTAATGAGTTGCTCTTCAGTTGATCTATTTGGATGCAGTGGTGTGGTACTTCACTGATGATGATGATGCCTTACAATCACATTATTTCATGTTTGGCTTTGCTCATGGGAAAATTACTCCCTGTGACTAAGCATTGTATACTGGAAAAATATCACACCCAACTTAAAGGAAGTAAGAGTGGATAGTGGAATTATGATAAAAGGTAGTTGATTTTGATAAAACCAACTGTTTGATTTTGATTACATCAGTGCAAAGAGGCATACGTTAAAATGTAGGTATGGTGGAAAGCAGTCTTCTCTTGGAAAACAAAATCTTGTTGCTTTGTTGCGTAATTTCACTTTCATTTTTATATCCAGCGAACATGCCGAGTCTTAAGTGGTAATATTTTGTCTTATATCTTGAATACATAGAAATCACTGGATTTGAATTGCTCTGATAAAAATGCATTTTCGTTCGTTGGAACATCAAACAATTTTTCTAATGTCTTTCCAATAATATTTGTATTTGGATTTGATTACGCAACGTTCTCCCTCCCATTACTTTTACATTACTACCTACATGTATGGAAGAACGCGTTTTCAATATTTACATTGAAGGCGTAAAAAGGGAATTTAACAGGGCTCTACACTGGTTTATGACAAGACAGGCGTAATAATTTGTGTACACAGCATAATATTGTATTTACTGTGTAAGCAAATGAAACTGGGCACATGTACATACCTATTACAGTAGCGACCGGAAAATCAGTTTTGTGGTTGCAAGATGGCATCAAGTGCTACATTTGATATTATTATTTTCAAGTGTGTTAACGTGTGATGCATTTGTGAGTTTGTGAGAATATGATTTTTGAAAAATGAATGAATAAATATAAATATGAAAATTACCCAAAAATGTTCTTATGGCTGATTTTCTTCGGCAGTAGCTTCTAAATGGTTGCTTACATGCAGAAGTCATGTATCATGTTAACTCAGCAATCATAAGATCATTTTCTGCTTTGTTTGTGTTTATAACAAATTGTAAAGCCAAAGCAAAAGTTAACGAAATTCAATGCTAAAGTATGGTTGTTAAACGCATGCACAAGAAAACGGGGTTGAAAACATGCATAATTATTTATGTTAACTGGTTTACGCTTCGGCTCGTTTAACTTTAACTTATAATATGAACGTATGAGGCAGAATTTAGTTGTCTAGCATAAATAAATCATCTTTAACAAGGGTTAAAATGAAATCGAAAGCTCACCGCCACCTGGATACCCTATTAGTTCATTGTTGTTCTAGACAGTAGCCAGACAGGTAAGGTACAGGGCAGGTTTTTCATTCACGGAACAAAAGAAAAGGGATGTCCTGTTTAGGGACAATTGCACGCGTGCCTAGGTCTAATCCACCTGTTCCCAGGTATCATTTTCTTACCTTATCACCTTTTATGCATACTCATTGAAGCGTATAAAGCATGCCCATTTCATATTCTTAGGAGAGTTATAGTGTATACGTTACGCATGTTAACGGCGTTTTATAAGTAGGGTCCTATATGCAACCTTAGTTTAAAATATTATCCATACCTCACAAAAGTAACAATCTTTTTCTCTTGATTGCTAATTTCAGACTGCTTGGAGAAGAGGAAAAAAGACCATTCATTTTGGAGGCCGAAAGACTTCGAAGTGAGCACAAAAAGCAACATCCTGATTATAAATATCAACCACGGCGCAGGAAGCAACGCTCAGAGAAGCCACCTCAAGATAAAACATCTTCATCGGCAGTAGTTTTCAAGTAAGCTGAATAAGATGAATGTTAAGCTCAATAAATTGCAACTTTTATATGAAAAATTCGAGTTCTAAGGAACATATATTATCAATTTAGATCTGCAAAATCACCAGATTCCTTGGATGGCAGCACTGGTAGTCCATCACCAAATCCTCCCACTCCACCAACAACCCCAAAAACTGAAACAAAGTCAAACAAACGTGCCAAACTCTCCCAAAATTGTCGAATTGATTCAACAATGTCTCCAAACACGAATAAAACTTCTGTAAATTCTGGCTCCTCATCAGTATCCTCTGTTTCCAGTAATTTATCAAATCATTCATCAGTCCTTGACAGTGGTTCCTCCTCCTTGCAACTATCAGAAAGTTGGGATCATTTTGCTAATTTGAGACACGGCCATCCTCATAGCCATTTAGCGTCCCATTTGACACACCATTATTCTCACGCACATCATGGACATCATCCCCATCATCTGACGCACGGGAACTATGCTTCTGCCGGCTTGTCTGCCTCATCAAGTCTTCTGTATTCTTCCCCACCTCCCTCATCATCCTCATCATCAGGCGCATGTGCACTGACCCCGCTGCAAACTTCACCTCTTTCTTCTTCATCATCTTCAGGAGGAATTCATGGATCTGGTCACACTGGTGCAAATCATAGTGGAAATAACAACCCATCCAATTCACTACTTTCAGGAGGTAGCATTCATGGTGGCTCATCAGTCATTGATCCTTCTTCATCTCCCACTGCAGTGTCAATTGGTCACAGCCCAAACTCTGGCATCAACTCATTGTCAACCACATCCAGCAATTTAATGACTAGTGGCCTCTTGAGTAATATGAAACTAGAAAACCCCACAAGCACTTCAATTCCGTCAACTGTTGCCAATGCTGGAGACAATTTGTTTACCACTGGATATGCCGCTGCCGCGGCGGCAGCTGCTGCTGCAGTCCATCATTCCAATCCAACTCATCATCATCATGCTGGACATGGAATGACCGTTGTAGCTGGAGATTACCCATCAGCGGCGGCAGCAGCCGCTGCTGTGCAAAATGCCACAGGATTGCCCTATATGCATGACCCTCATGTGCATTCATACCAACAGTATTTACAAGCTCCTGGAAGCTTTGTTGAGAATTGGGGAGCCTTTCACGGCAGCTACTTGTGAAAAGTACAAGGGAAACAGGAGCAAGGACGAGTAAACGATTAATAAATGAACCGAGAGACAATCAGCATTCGTATATTGTAAACGAAAGTAAGTGTCTTAGGTGAAAGTAGAAGAGAAAGCATTTATACAACACTAAGAAAAACTCATTGCGGCCACTGTACTTAAATCCAAACTGCAGTTTAAACTTTGACCAGCGACCTGTCTAAACCTATTTTGATGACAAATCATATTATCGCACTATCGATTCAACTGTTTGTATTTTCTAATTATATTTTCTCTTATATGGATATTGGGCTTTATTATTCTTTATAAAGAAACATCGAATCTGAAATCTCTTGAATGCAATACAAATGTATGAAACATGTTATGTTACGCATGGACTTGACGCAAACTTCTTCACAATACTTTATGTGTAAATTATGTGGTTGTAATGAATACAAGCCTTACTCTTACAAATTTCTATTTGTAAAATTATGAGATGCTATAAAGCTATAAGCAATATAAATATCATAGCGCTTTTCTTAAAATCTAAAGTTATCCATACTCACTAAATTTAATTGACGTTGCTGGACAAATGTCGTAAGTTATTTTACATTCAAATGGTACACTAACTCGATTAACGTTGCTGTTCACATTGAAGGATCTATAATAATATATACGAATAAGAAAAGTGCCATCGAAATAATCGAGTGCCTTTACACAATCAATAATAAAAAATGAAAGTTATAAGTACAAGTGTCTATATTATAAAGCAATTTTTGATGACTATCTTATAATGTACTTACGTTAGTATTTGATCTGTATGAAACATCATAATTGATTTTTGTTTTGTAAATAGTGCAGTAGTATAACTTTAGGGAAACAACAGATATTAGCAGTATATAAAACATAGTATCGAAAATCGTGTCCTTCCAGTAATTTATAAGTTAACACGTTGGTACGTACCTTTTAAAGCTATAGTTTACAGCTGCCATTTATCTTCATGTTAGTATTTTAAACTGTACATTTTATTGTTGTATATTATATAATAAGTAATATTGCTTGAGTAAGTGATATTATACATATGAAGTATGAACATTTAAAATAATATAGTATAAACTACATTTATATATCCTATTTCCAAAACTGTGAAAAACCGCAAGTGCTTTTTGAAACATATTATTGCACATTATTACCTATGCATGTTTTTAGTATTATAATACTGTACTAATTTTTTAATAATGATAAAGTTTGTTTGTATGACGGTGTGCTTGAATTATTCTTCAAGGAAATAAATTATGTCTGTTAAACACAAGTAGATGTCATGTTACAACTTACAACACCTTATAGGTTCTTTACTTTTGAAAACTCTGACATCAAACGACCTAAACACTTAAAACGCGATTTTGCATTGCACGAGACTCCAATTTAAAAGAAACATTTTATGCCTTCATATAAGTTTCACTTATAAACAAAAAAAAACAACTTTGGAACTTGGCACTGGTTTCTCTTTGGACTCTTCGTCATCGTCACTCTTCATAAATCTTATTGGTATCTTGTGCATACCCAGTAATGCATACTTATATGAGTTTTACCATGCTGTTCAAGAGTCCAGAATTACTTACACTAAATTTTTATCATTTTACGAGCACCATGCAGTATAATATAAAACAATAGTACATGCTATAAGATTAGAATATACATTTTTATGTGGGTCGCTCGGTTCCAAAAAAAACGACGAAGATATCGTCATGCTAGCATGCAAGATTGGCGCACACCTGTTCAACCCTTTCATCATCTCCATCTTCATCATCATGGTCATTTTTACGTTGACGTCTTCAAATAATATGCCTAACGCATATGAGGTGATGTACACTGATTTTATATCTTATCGCGATCTATAATCCACATCGTCGTCACCGTCACTTTTATTACTCACAGCATTGGAGGGGAGAAAGGAGAGAAGTATAAAACATCGTTGCTGCGATCATGAAGACCATCACAAGATTGATTTCACTCAAATGTCACATCCTGTAGAAAAGGCTAGTCATAAGGTTAATGGTATTTTCCTGTGATAACGAAAGAACAGGTCGTAAATCATTATGCCATTGTATTGTCTATGACGGTTATACACTTAACGTATCCAGCAAACAGTTAAAGCATTTTTATACACAAATCCCTATGAAATTATATGAAAATAATGTTAACCATGTAAGTACTCCTTCTGATGTGATGTAAACATAGTTTATAAGTGTAGACCTTTTCCCATCCATCTTCATTTGCTCGTCCTAGTCCCAGATATGAAAAGTTGATTCTCTCGGCAAATATAAATTTTTTTCATGGGCGAAGTTTCAAGACCACTTTTGTAAAAGTGGGAAAGGGAAAATTAAGTGATTATTTTTCAAATAGCATTTTAGGAAAGTTTACATACATACTAAGGCAGGAAAGATTTTTTGTATCACTCAAAGCGGTAACACTGTTCACTTTCCTTAGCATTTATAGAGTGAACGTGAAACAGTCAACTATTACTACTGCGATAAAATGTAACATCGGCTTCCCATGAAAGAAAGTAACATACATGCATTTAAAAATTACAGCTGCGTATATATTTGTTAATTAACATTTTTTTCGAGTTTTTGGCAAGTGCGCTAGTAAAAATTCCGGCGAGTGTTGTGTCGCAATCAGGAAACTATCAAAAAACAAAGGACGTAGATGTAACACTCGCACCATATGCTGCAGAAAATATATTTCTGCATTATGCAATGCCGCGATTTTCTTGTTTCTTTTTATATATAAACTGGACATTAATTATAGTTTTTCCTAGTTTTTCTGACCTTACCTAAATAGATAATCAAAATAAGATCTTTTTTATCACAATCATGCTATTCTTGTTTATTCTCTAATGTTATATATTGTCTGGAGCTGGGTCGAGGTCTTCAGACGGTGTGTGGTGATTGTAGTAAGCATAGTAAATATTAACAAAGCGGTAGTATCTACCATAATGCAGTTTTCTAATTTTATATGCTAATGCTTCACATAATAGCGTTGAGCATCCTTTTTATATTTCTTTTCTTTGTTCTGATATATTACGTAGATCATCATCCCAATTGACCTGGAATGACCTTTGGCTAAAAATAATAAAAATGCAAAATACCAAAGTTCTCGAACTGAGCTAGCAGAATATGTGGGAAAGTAGGAAGTAGGGTTATACTATAGTAATGGAAGCTCACATTAGGGACTTTCGGATGGTTGGTAAGCGAGTTCCTTTTACTTACCTACTTCCATACAAACGCACGGATATTGATTCTATGCAAGACCTTTTCAGGCTTCAAGGCCTTCGATATTTTGTTAACCCGGTTTCGCCCTGACTATTAGCTTGCGTCATTCTTAGACATGAGACAGGTTTCAAACATGATTTTACGATAAAATGGAAACAAGATTCGTCTACAATATTATTGATGGTGTGTAGACGTGTTACAATTGTGTTTCATCTAATTTTTGTTCATCCACAGTATTTCAATAGACTCCGCAAACGTCTGATGCAACAAGCGACAAAAATTTACTGCGACTATTCTGATTTTAATTATTTAAACACCTTAATTCTTATAGTTCTATTATATTTTTTATTTAAGCGATGGATTTAAGTTCCTTAAGTTTCAATGCTTGAAGCTGCCGGACTTATTTTTCATCATTGACGCGATAATACCAATACATATGTGTGACATAGAAATTGTGAAATCATTATAGGTAAAGTGAAAGTCAGCGTCGCTCAGTCTACATTGAGCCGTGTCTCGACGATGATTACTCCTACCATATTTCTTCTGAGGCGAGACATTTCTCTATCCCTGGTTGGTAATGAATCTGTCTACATTATGACTATTAGATGGTGTGTTTATGTTACTTGAGAGTGCATTTAGATCATGTCGTATAAAAACAAAAAATAAACCACACTCTGCTCACTTTATTTATGTTATGTAGCTATCACGTAACGACATTACTTACCATAAGTAGTTTTTGGAGTGTCAACCAGACGCTAACTTTGTATCAGTGACATGACATGCAACCTTGAGCTTGCAACTTTGTTGTTCTGCTCCACTTACTCAAGAAACTATATTACCTCCCACCGGTACATTCATGTTTTTTTCTCACGTCAAGAAGGAAGCTTAAGAAATCTAGTCTTGATGTGGTCATAATCAAGGATCCAACATAATTTCAATTACAGTAATTAATTACTCAATTACAATTACAAATTACGTAATTGTATTTGTAAT
>JAQIXX010001141.1:0-38339 GCA_034700605.1 Willowsia nigromaculata
ATTCATTCACATGTCAAATGATTTTGTGATAGGTGAAATATTAAAGAATAGGACAAATCCTAAAATCTCGTTCTCTGATGATCACCATCCCGTAAGTGACCGTACGTCGCTGTTGTAGTTGTTAACCTAAATGTTCGTATATGGACATGAGGAATGGCATGGCTCATTTTGTTTTTATTGGGCGAGTATTTGAATCATTTTTGCAGCAACTCTACAATTCTTAAGCAAGAAAACATTAATGGGACCTCTCAAACGAAATCAGATACTAAAAACATGCAAAATTGGCATTGATTGCAGTTATCCAGTGTACTTCATCATAAATTTGCAGTCTTTATCTTTATACTAGTAGTAATTTATTGTGGTACACATTTCACTGCACCGTCATCGTTTTCTGATTGATTGAATGACATGGTCTCCCATGAAGTTAATGAACTAAAAATGTAAAAGAAAATGTTGCATCAAAGGGTTAAGTTAGGGGGCATTAACATACTGTGGAATATTACTAGAGAATGTTATGAATGAAGAGACTAAAATGGAACAAAATGCATTGTAGGCGAAGTTTCAGCCTTCACAATCTGTTGGACATTGGACCTTTTACTCATTCTCCATTTTTTAATTCTCTCTTTTGACTTTGTAGCAAATTTGGTAATTTCCAATGTATTTATTAGAAAGGGTCTTTTACTTTTAACCATACTATTCATGTACGTTTAAATGAATGCGTTCAGTTTGGCAATGATCATAAATATATTATGCTGATGAATGACGATGATGCAGACAACAGTCACCTTGATATTGTGGTAACGATGGTTACTGGCTCTACGAGAGGAAAGAGTGATATACTGGGTGCTTGAATGTTATGGAACATCAAATTGCAGGTGTACAATGACTATGTTTTATATGACTGGAGTGGAATTTTTTGAATGGCTGTGATTTGTGATCTCTGCAAAAAATGATGACATTGCAAGCCATGAGATGTGGTAGTTACACAATTCTTTGAACGTGTGCTAAATCGAAAAGCGTTCTCTCTACTACACGATTCCATTTTGTACTTCCCAATAATTGCATACAACACTACAATGCAATTAGACTTCTGCATGCTAGCGTAGGCAACTTCGAACTATGGAAATACCCACTGCTTCTCAATGATTGCTATTGAAAACTGAAAGTCAATTAAGGTCAGCATGAAAATCAATATGCAGGATGTTTGTCGTGGATTTACATAAAGGGATGAGCTATTTTGATTGTCAATTGAATAGTGCTTAAAATGAATTTTGTTCATGATCCTTACATGAAAATAATCCTTTCATTTCCAACTCTCGCTTAGTCCTTGTATAATCGTTAGTTTTTAAAATGTTGAAATTATTCTATGAAGCCGGGAATCAATTGCAAACATATATGCGCTTAAAGTGTACAATTTATCGTATTAAATAGACAGAATAAGGTTGAATGTGATGAGATAAATCATCTATCATGGATGAGTGTTGTGGTAACGTGGTAACGTAACAGTGGTCAATAACTTAAGACCCAAAGCATGAGTTCCCTTTTAGTGCGTTTCTAATCCTTCACAATTTTTGAGCGACAATTTTTACAATAAAAAGACTTTGAAGATAACATAATCAATCTTTAATTTAATCTAATATCAACGTTTTTGCTTAGCTTTTCCAACAAGGTATATAATTCATTACTGAGGCAAATGATGTGTATATATACATACAATAATAATCTGCACTTAAGTAACAATAATTTCTGTAAATACTCATAATTTTACAGCATGGTTAATAAAGAAAGTGAAAAATAAACGACATTGTTCAGCGAAGAGAACTCGAAGAAGAGGATCCAAACCCCAGTCCTAGGCCGCGTTGAGTATGTGTGGTCACCCGGGCCACTTCATACTGCTTTTCAAGATCCTCGAAATATTGCTGCTGCTTTTTTATTACATCTGACTCTTTGCTAGAAGAAGGCGCTGCTGTGGGTACTGGTACAGTATCTGATAATGTCCAAAATAGCAAAGTAAAATGATTAGAGACAGAGAAAATATGATTTTGCATGTTTCTCATACTTCACCCAATCACTCTAAGCTTTGGGATGCATCCGAATCATGTCTAGACAAGTCATTTGAGACCATGTTCAAGTTGCATATTTTGCATATTTTGGACACAGCTGCATATTGCATATGCAAGCGCATATTTTTTAATGTTTTGGGAAAAACGGCAAAACATGCGCATTTTCATGGAATTTTTGATTTTTCCATGTAAAAATTGTTAGTTTTTTGAAGCATTTTGAAAATCTAGTACCTAATGAGTGAATTTAACTAACAATTTATCTTTTAAATTGTTTCAAAATGGGATTTTTTGACCCAACATTGAGCATTCGTATAGTACTTCAAGTAGTTCATGTTAAAAATTTATTACAGCTTCCATTTATCATAAATTCAAACGAAAAATCAAAGATTACTGCTGCCATGATCTAAACAATAATTGCAGAAAATATAGACTTTCTTTTATGTTTCAAAAATTACAATTTTTATTACATGATAGGCAAGCTGACAGCTTGTAAATTTACAATATAAAGGTTCTGTACGATTGTACGAGGCTTAAGCAAAATATTTCGATAAATATTGTACATTTTCTGACTAAATAGCAACACAAAAAATTCACCCTTCCATTGCTAGTTGCCTTTAAGGTTTTAACAATCGAAATTTGTTCAGAAAATCTGGTTTAAGGCTTATTTTGAGAGCATATTTTAGGGCTTATTTTTGCAATATTTCGGGCATATATATGCGCATATTTTGCTGACTTTTTTGGCATATTTTCTCTGTCTCTAAAAATGATATTGAATGGAAATTTTTTCTTCTAGTTACATTTGTACTGCTCGCTTACCATCTTTCATTCCCATAAGTCGTTTAAATTTTGCTGACATTTTGCCATCAGCGTCATCAGAGAACGTCGGTTGCTTCCAAAGCGTTGCTGCGACTGGTGGTGCCACAGTTTCTTCCGGCTGGATATAAAGACGTCAAGTTTAATAAAAGGTGCTTTTGATAAGGTAGGATGTATGGATTATGAGTAGGAAAAAAAGTGCACGTACCTTCTTACTGAAGAGAAGCTTACGCTGTTGTATTTGCTCAACTAATCTTGAGGCCTGGTTCACCGGAGGTACCAAAGGAACTGTAGGTTGTGCTATTGCTGCGTTCCTCATCTTTTCCAGCTGCTCTTCATAATTACGTTGCATTTGAAGTTTAACCTCTTGCTTATCTGAAAGTATGAAACGTTTAATATCAATTAGATCTCTTCAATTCATTAAGATTTTTAGTTTTCATTTAAATGCAGATTTGAAAGACTTACTTTTCTCACGAGCTCGTTCTCGTTCCCTTGAGGCTGATCTGGAATGAGATCGTGAACGCTGCTGCTTTCTAATAAATCGATGCATAAATTTATGACAATTCAGTTAAAACATTCCTTAATGCATAATATTGTCATATTATTATCAAGTTTACATTCAATTACATACATTTTAACCAATAAGCAAAAAGCATTAAAGCATCAATGATTTTTTATAAGAATGTGGTAGATCACATTTTAAAGCATATTTTTACTCAACGCCTACCTTCTACCAGAATCCTTGCTCTTGTAGTCTCTTCCCGAACGTTCATCGTCATATCTTCTATGCGGAGATCTTGAAGTAGACTTATCCCGATGACGACGATCACGCTCAGAGCTTTTTTACGAATCATATATCATTGCGACAAAAAACTTTAATGACTGAATGCATAATATATAGTATTTGAAAATAAATAGAAATAAGAGCAATGCAATGTAAGAATCACAGATTTTACAATCACATAGTTGCGTAATGTACATAACCTCCATTTTTTGAGAATTATGCCTTGATCGTTGTAATCTTGAACCAGTAATGTAAAATAACTCACCTTCGTCTATCATGGTTTCTACGAGGGGATCGAGACCTCTTGTGTTTTTTCCGTTTTGAATCATTGCGTTCATTTGAGCGTCTTTTCTCGAAATCCTTGCTACTGGATGCAGAGGAGGAAGATGATGTAGCATTGGAACTATGATGTTGGTGGTGGTAATGATGTGCCTTCACCTGTAGGAATTGGGACTGAACTGTAGATAGAGCATTCAGCAAAAATTTCGATTAGCCAAACCGCTATAATAACACGTTGGAGTTTTACATACAAACAACAAACAATATGCATTGCTTCAACTTCAGCGACTTTTCAATATCGTAGGAAAATGACAATAAATTAAAATCTTTCAGAGTAGAAAAAGTAATTTTTAAATGTTCCTTATTGTCTTACTACTTATGGAATCCGCTAATGTGCTATCAACTTTTAATTTTATACATGGTAATGCATATACATTGTATATTGTATAATATTACATTACATTATATTGAATGCTTGGATTATTTTGTGATTTCATCTAGTGAAGTGATAAATTGTTGACGGCATCCCTAATTATTTCCTCCCTGATTTGTCACAACATAATATAAAAGGTTAAGAAGGGTTCCGTTGTGCAATAATGTGCAATAATGAATAATATGAACGTACATAACGATACATAGTTTCTTATTCTGTACAAAAAAAAGGATTTTAAATACAGCTATCCAACTAATCGTGCTGAATAAGAGAATGAAACCAGGAATTTATCCGGTTGTCGACGGTACAAAATTTTATCATAAATTTGACACTCCATTGAGAAGTGTCAAGAATGAAGAACACGAAAAGCAGTTTCACTTTTAAAATATGCATTAATAATAAAATCATTTCACATCAAAAGTTTGAAATACCTCTGATCCATAGTATCCATCTCGGTCCCGGTGACGATCGCGTTCTTTGTCTCGGTCTCGGTTGTAATTTCTACTTCGATCACTGCTCATCTTTCCCCTTAGTTGTAAACAGGCTAAACGATATTTTAAACATATAAATTAAATATACTTATATATGTATATGGCTTATGACTTTTTAAACAACAAAAGCTTGCATTAAGTGTAATAGTCTTTATTTTGTAAACAAGGACTATACCTCCGACAGCGACGAGAAATGACTTCTTGGCAAAATGACGTTAAGGTAATTAAGGTATTTTTTTATTGCTAAAGTAATTACACGCGTAGTTTATAAATACTGTGAGAATAGGAGCAACATAATCGAAAAACTGTATACTTTCTAGGTGTCTCGGTAAATCTGATTTTTACACTTGTGCGTAAAAGTATGTTTGGATATTTTGCACTCACAAACAACTTATGTACGTGGGTTTAAATGGCTTAAGGCTAATGCGTTCTTTTGTTAACAATGCGTAAGAACAACAACGTTTACTCCTTCATTTTCTTTTTATTGAATTCCAACTTCTAAGGACACTAGAGACAATTGCTCTACAAATGTATGTAATAATGTGCTATAAGAATACAACTGAATACTATATAATGCCACACATGTGCTACGGTGGATTTTTACATAAATATTCCAAAATTGGATTCTTCACTCGATATGATTATGTGTATAACCGCTGACTTTTTCATGTTATTCTGGGAGAACGTATCATGCAATGTAGAATTGCTGTGAATAAGCATGGAAAGGGCATTTTGCCCATCGAATTAGTGGATTTGTGGATTTACGTGATGCATCGGGACGAGTCCCAAGTCAGTCAGTACTCATCGTACCTTGCCACTAGATGTACATTTTATCAAAATACCGTATTCACAAAATGCTTGTAAATTTGTGGATGGTTGTTCGTCTGTCTGTTACCATCAGACTCTACAAAATTTCGTTAGGCACATAGGTAAAGAAATGCATGCATTCATAAAAATCTCAGCAAATTAGCATACATATAGCACATAAAAATTAGAAATGCATAATAATATGCAAATACCAGATAACTACGCATGTAAATTCGTATGTAGCTTTGCAGCACTCGTAAATGCATCAGTGCATAACATATATGCTTCCGGTAGTTTGCTAGTTTTCGTTCCTCCATAAATATTACTATTCTACATACGTTCATTAACGTAAAATGAAATGTCTTGAAGTTTTACTTGTAATAAAGCACTTTCACAATAATATCTTGGAATGTATTCTTCGCATGTCTACTTGATTCTCTCAAACCATCCGAACGATCATAAAGTGACACTGCGCTCAGTTGAATCACACTTTCACGTTGATTGCTGCCTGCCACCTGAGCTGAGATTTGTTAATTTGACCATCATAAAAATATAATGAAATTCATATCTTCCTCATTCTTCTGTCAAACCATGGTTTTCATTCCTACCTGTGGCCTAATTTTTTGCTATATTTCATATTAAAAAACAGTTTTAGGACCTTACAGCAAGTGGCCGCTGAACCAGGATATTCAATTTGAAAATAAATTGGGAAAGCGTTCAGGATTATGTAAATGAGGTTCGCGGTTTAAATAACTAAATTTATTTTTAGCACTCTTAGTTAAAAAGCGGTAAGATTCAAAGGTTTTTGCCACTTTCTCAGCAATATTTTTTTAAATATCGCTTTAATCATAAAAGTAGATTTATGACAGGGAAAACGACATAATTTATTCAAACTCTCTCGATACCCGTAAAATTTATGGAAATTCATGATTTCAACGGGCGTATAACTAGTATCTGTACAGTATGCATGTATAACAATTCAATATTGCATTTTAGTAAAAAGCAAAAGCAGAGAATAGAATGTTCATTTGATGGCTTAAAGTTTGCTCACAGAGCCGAGTACAGAGAGATACCGAAAATATGTAACTGAGAACTCATGATCATTTTACACACTACACTTCGTTATTACCTTTCACAATAACTAACAATATATTTTCTACTACTACTACTACTACGACAGCTCTGTATTTTGTTCTTGTTACGAATAAGTGTAGGCAGTAGGCACACCGAAACAACATTGATATAGTGTTGGAGTAATTTGTAGGATCTCTGCCCAAGTAACTTTTTTTTATTCTCCTCCGTGTGTCCGTAGGCTTGTTGGTATGTGTTAACGTTAAAATAGATGTTGATCCTATACCTTGCTTTCTAACAAGTACCTATTCTAAATACTCACATAATAGTTTATTTTGTACATGAGATATTATATGTTATAATATGGTCACGATCAAATAATGTTCATAATTTGAGAATAGACGGTGAAGAACCAACGAGGAAAGGAAGGATTGAAACAGTACACTTCTCTCAATATACTTGATCTGCTGTTGCAAATTGCAACACATATAATGAACCTTTTGCAGTGAAAATGATACCTGAGTCTGAAGACAAGACTTTCAGAAAATAAGTTTAATTTGCAGGGCTCTTTTGACACGGTAACTAAAATTAACTAGTTAAATTTTTCATTTAAATATCATTTCAATACGGATAAGTTAGCAGATCATATTTTTTAACGAGTTTCCTGTGAAATATAAAACGTTTGTCAGCTCGAATTTTACATGAGTGTTTATCCAGCTTTTCATAGATTCACGTCAAAAAGTTTGACACTGAATTGAATGTTCGTGTGTACAAGAGTAGGTACACGAAAACACGAACCATTTGAATTGAATTGACATGAAGTTTTATCTCTAAAAAATAGTCTCCAATAACGAATGTTTTGTGTAGATTTCTTTTATCAGTCCATAATTTTGTTCGAGGTTTCAACCAAAGAGCCTCAGTTGTTCGTACTGTCGTTTTTACTTTTGAATTGATCGTGTTTGTATAGCAAGTGTAATCTGTCATTGCATGTCAGAGGGATTCGGGACTTGTGCAATAATACATTTTATATATGTTGAGTTTAGTCTATATTTTAATATGAAGTATTCTTAAATGTTTTAGAAACAGTGTTTATTGTGATGTGCTCATCGTAAGTTTTGTGTTGTGACTTTGGGACATAAATTTCAATCAACTTGCTCATTCCATGCTAGCCAGCAAATCTTCAAGGGTGGAAATTTAACCGAGTCCTGTGTAACATGTACGTATAAACGAGATTAAAATATTTTTATAATCTTTTTATTATTTAAGCTATCACATTCATTTAATAAACGTAATAAGGGCATACAAAAGAGGTAACATAAAGACTTATTTCGCATTTTTGTTTTTGATTCATGCTGAAGGGAAAAGAGTTAAAATGGTTGAAATATTGATAACTGATAATGACTTCATCAAAAGTTGCATGAAAAGAAAATCACACTTATTTCAATATGACCGCATTCCACATCTAGATGTTCACGGTAAATTGATATTATTGAAAATCACATCATAAAATCATAACATTCCATAAAACAGCATACAGAGAAAAGGGGAGTAAATCAAAGTTATGTGGAGTCGCAATAAATGAGGTTTCTTTAACGCGTAAACTTTGTATCTTGGTGAACGGTTAAAAATGTAAATATTCAACTGACAGACTTGTTGTCTTGTTCGAGTCCATGTGTGCATGCTCAAGCATCTAATGAACAAATTTAAGTTTGCTGAAACCGACTCATGATCAGCAAGCCGCAAACCTAAACTTAACTAGAGTACTATGCTCGTGTACATCAGCAATTCAATGCACAACGGTGGTATTTAAATAGCATAAAAAAGACGATCACATCTTTACTTTATTATGAATTTAATGAATACTATGCGATGTCTCAAGCCAAACTCACTAGTTCAGACTTAAAATTTTGTGTCATGGATATACTTACTCCAGTACTTTGTACATGTAAATAACTTGTCACTATTATCAGATCATAAACTGAAGCGTTTGTCATTCATCAACATAAAAAGTTTCATGTTTTCAACTCGTTATTTCTTTTACAGCAGGGTTTACATAAAGGCAATGAAAGCATTCCATTGCAATCATATTTTGTCACTGTTTTAGTTGATTGAGGTAGGTATATTTAGTGTAATTGACAGGGCTGGACACGACTGTTAACATTTGTATCATTGGCTAAAAGCACATAACGAAAAATAGGATTAATATTTGGAATTTTCACTAGTTCGCAATGCAAATACGAGTTAACGTTAACTTAACTATGACACTTTTCTTGCAACAAATTTACCAAATGCGCATATTGTGTCCTGGTTCATTACTGTGTAGTATTCCCGAAACAGAGTTGACCCAAAGGAAAAGTAGAAGAATTATGGCAACAATATTGCTTAACGTTGTTTAAACAACGACATCTTCCCTGATTTTGTTTCTGAGAGTGTAAGCAGTCTGCCGACAGGAATAGGTAATCCCTGCAGATTATTCGTTACCTATTAGCCGCATAAGTTTCCTTCTTGTTGAAAAAACCCGTATCCTATTTATTGTCCTCAACTCCAACTTGTGCTAAATAGCCACAGCCACACATCCGGCGGCGTTGGCAATATTTTTTAAGTATCATGGAACGTTTCATAGGAGGATGACAATTATTCTGGTAACTGATCAAGAGTTCAATAACAAGATTATTCGATAGAGTAAAAATCATTGAATCAGGTTGAAGCATTATAAAATGAGAAATGGATGTATTTTTCTGGGTTCCTTCAAGAAAGGATCTCATAAAGATGTAAGGAAATATCGATAGTAATAAAGTTAATTTAATCGTTTTCTTCAAAACATCTCGAAAGTTAGAATATAGTTTTCATAATTTTCATAATTTGTATGAATATAAAGTAATCAAGGAAACAATGCATCTCTTAAAGGGTTCACTTTGGCAAGATAATAATGAACTACTTAAATATAATGATGAATTATCAAGTAGCTGACGATCTCATTCAAGTTTGCTCTTCGATTTTGAAGGAATGCAACCAGGATATTGACGCAACTTTTGTGCGTTGCAGAATGTACAACAGTTGGTACCGTAATAAAAATCTCACTGATTTTCGTTTGCATTGAAGTGTATCGAATCGAAAACTGCAAAAATACCGGCGCCTGGCCTAGCCGGACGACTAGCACAAGTAAACGTTTGCCCAGCAAGTGTGGCAAGTTTTTCTTTCTTTTTCTTTGTGCCCACAGTCAATACTGAAGCATACGGTCAGCTAAAAGAAAGTTACATACATAATAGATTAATAATAATATAAAATTAAAATGGGTATTGGCAGAGCAAGAGTCATGTAACTAGTTGCTACAAATCAAGTTGCCTTTTAATAAAAATAAGAATAAAATCGCAATTGTTCTTTTGTGCCGTGATGCTGGTAGTTTGGTTTGGTAAAGATTATTCAGATTTTATTCATAAAGTTGGCAAAAATACCACGCTCTTGCTCTGCTTTCTTGTTGAACCCCCATTCATCCAACTTTCTTGTTCTTTAAATGCGTTAATTTCATCAATACCATTTCAAATATGTAACACTGGTTGTCGAGATATTGATTTTAACACATCTTTTGTTAGCCCTTCCTCTTCCTAAATAAACTATTTTGTAAAGTGGTGTTGCTCTTGTTAACGGTCTTTTTTTCTATTACCGTTTCAGAGCTTCTTTTCGATTTAATTATTATTCTACATGCAATAAGTGAAAGAATCAAGTTATCAGTATGCGAATGTGAACATTTTTATGTGAACGCATTTTGTACGATTTAAGGGTTGCAATTAGACTCGCTCAGCTCAGTACGATGCCATAAAAACCCATCGTATTTGTTGATTGACCAAACAAACAAGAAAAATCAGTATCTAGAAATATGCATGCAAGTAATAACGAGAATAGAATTACAGAAGGGTTGGCAGGTTACAAGATTCGTGGATGCTTTTTTGACTTCATTTCTTTTTTTTACTGCACGAGTCAGCTCGTTTTAACTTCAAATAATAAAAAGAAAGCGTCCATGTTCACATTCAATTTTGCGATTTGAAACGCATTTCACTTGTAAGCAATAAAACGTCATAAAATTATCGTTAAAAATCATATTTTCATGCATAAGTAATATTCTACGCATCTCCGATTATGCAATTTTTTTGTGGCTGGTATCTTAATTTTGGCAGTTAATATTGCACATACCAATGCACTGCATTACAATTTTATGATTTGAAACTTGTACTCACTAAAACACACCTGGGGTGTTCTATTAAAAGGTGCAATGATCGAAAATACTTCCGTATGCGAGTTCTATATTTATAAAATTATTCGCTTTGGTTCAAAATGTCATGGAGATCCCAATTGACCTCTGCAGAGTATATTTATGATGTCATGAGTATGAGTTTAGTGTTGTGTCTTAAATTTATGAGCCAAAAGAAATAAATGCTTTGCTAAAATTATGCGTCACCTTTCCTGCATGCAAAACTATTTTTCTCTTACGTTAACGCTGATTTTTGTCTTTGAAAATGCAAAGAAGCAGCATTATTTGCTGTGCCAAGCGAAGCTAATGTATAGTATTTAGCAAGAGTGCTAATTATTGAAGCAAATTCTTTAATTCACAGTCTCTACAGCAGCAGCAGCAGAAAGCAGAGCGCAAGGTGAAGATATTTTTTCCTGTCTTTTGAGGACGAAGACAAGAACTGAGAAAATAATACGTAACTGTTTTTATTGTGAAGGTGCAGCACAGGTGAACGTGCGTTTGTCTTTGTACGTGTGCCCGCTAAGTACTTTTGGGTCTTCTCTCTTGGTCGTTCCTCAATAGCACGTTGCGTTCATCTCATAAGCATTAATTAGCAGAATCAAAGCGAACTTGTTCTTACATGGGATTTCTTTTACCCACATACTTTCCTCCAAATAATCATAATCATCATAACTTTGTGATCTTGCATTTTGTCCATTATTTCATCATTCAAGTTTTCATCCCCTCGATTCCTTATAATCAGTTGATATGTTTTCGCTATTCCGACAGATGCAATGCACTCAAATGTTTCGGAAGAGTGGGCTGAAATAAGAGCTGAGGCGTCGTCACCATGTTTTCTTTCTCAAACTTTTGTTCTTTTGTCGTCAAATGTACTGTACAACAGTCAATTTTACAATTATCCTGAAAATGAATAGGTGATTGTATCGCATAGAAAATAGTTTACGTAATACCATTAGGCCACTTATAAGTGCACTGAACACAAAAACAGAAACGACTTCCGCTTCTTCAACTCTCTTTTGTTACATATTAGCCATATAAGTGAATACACTCCATTTATCTTATGCCAGCCACACAATCATGCTTAATATTATAATGATTTTGCAACCACACCGAGCAACCAGTAAGCTGGCGTTGGGTGAATGACGTACAAGAAGTGACTTCAAATCCCACAGAAAAAAACATAATGATCATAATAATAGCAATGAAAACGGTATGTGATTCTAAGGTTAAAGTTTGACGTGCCCAGCCAATTCGATTTGCCATTTATTGTTGCAGGGCTTTATGTTTTTCCACCTTTTCTTCTCTATTCCTTTCTTCGATACACCACACTTCTCTGCATTTTAAGCAGTTTGTAAAATGAGAATCTATGTAAATTCAAGACTAAGGAGAATCATGAGAATTTGCAGGAAAAAATGATGAGCACGACGCGACGGGAACTACTTTTTCCTCATGCATCCATTTCACGGACAAGTAAAGTTGCTACTTCATGAATAAAACGAGAGAAAAGAGTTATAAAAGTATAAGTTGAGCTTGAACAAAAACAAAAGAGAGGCAGTCAGTTTCCCGATTGTTTTTTTTACTATTCTTATCATTCACCTAATATGATTTTTACATAATGAGCGACCTCTCCTCTTTTCTTCTTTTGTTTGCTTTGACTTGTTAACTTGTTTCTTGTGACATGACCGTGACTACTATTACTGTTTTCTGTGGAAAAAAAACAATGCCTGTCAGCTTTTCTCACCGAACCCACTGCCACGTTAAGTTCTCTGAGAAAAGTAAAAATCTTCCTGTTTGTACGACTATCACGGTTGTGGATGTGAATATTAGCAGAAATTTTTGCTCCTCTACAATCTTTTTTCTTACTGCTACTGCTTGTAACTTTCATACTCTACAATGATTGCATATCCTGGGAATGAGAAAGTTTCAAATTGGAAGAAACGTAGCAAAAATTTATAATAATCTCTAATTGTAATGCTAGGAAACGTCGTATTTTTTTATCATAGGTATGTTGTCGTCATTAAAATAGTACATATTTTGCATAATGATACTATTTTGAGGATTATTGATGATGATGATGTTAAAGAGGATAAAGAAGATAATGTTGGCTAATTCATATTGCAAAATAAAATAGTTAAATAGAGTTGGTGTAGAGGTTGGTCGGAAGACTGTCGTTTGCGGTTTCGTTCATTGTTCATATTATCCACAAAATCTCTACTTGCATTTGTGAACATGTCTCTATTTCATTTATTCACACCAAACCAAGTCAGTCCTCCGAAGAAGTTACAAGTTAAGGTGTGCACCTTGTATAGAGAGCGTAGGTAATCGGTGGTGGGTAGAGAGAGATATATTATGTGGTTGTTGAAATACTTGAAATTTTAAGAGATATTTTAAAGGTAGGTCTTCATTTTTCGTTACGAGTTATTACTGTCCGTATCTCACTTGTAAGAGCTGCTGCTGCTGTAACGGCAAACGGTATCGAAATCTGTAATACATGTCTACCTACCTATATAGTTACCAGCAGTGCATTGCTACTACTACATAGTATTGAATATCATTATCATTATTCCTTTAGTTATTGCATTCTTGTTTTTAAACATCTAAAAAAATATCATGCCTACTTATCCCTTGTGTGTGGTTTTCTAGCTGATATGATGATGCTGATTGTGCTGGCTTTAAATAAATTTTTGCATATATGCCCACTTAGACAATACCATATTATTATTATGAATGACTATGATTTGATTATCAAAAGGAGAGAGACATGATCAGTGAATCAGCAGCAAGCAGAGAGTTGTTTGCAGGCTTGCAAATGTGTCTCTTCCTGTTTTAAGGCTTACATGATGATGCGTGCTTGCATTGTTGCATATTTGCATGGCAATAATGGCATTACTACTACTAGTAGTAGTACCGTGCAGACTGACTGGTAGGTAAGCATCAGGCTCAAAAAATGTGTGTGCTCCTTACAATTTCAAATGACAGTAGTCACTGCGCTGCAGAGAGAGAGACCTGCTGCTGCAATTTAGCGTGTAATCCGTTAAAAGTTGAAAAAGTGCTTTTCATTGTTCTTCTTACGAAAAGATTTAAAGATAATGCCAGTTTTTATAATCATTTAGACTTTTAGCCTCTAATTATACGAATAGGCAGTTAGACGTTTCTAATTCATACATTTAGCTGCAATAATATTTTGGTGGAGGTCCTGAAGGAATCATTAAGCTAATAAGTTGTAAGTGAGGCCAGTCTCCGCATCTGCAAAATCCTTGTGAAAGGCAGTTCTCAAAATATGTTAGAAATCCAGTTTTGCAGAAATGCATGTAGTATGTAATAAACTAGCACAGAGGGATTTATGGCTGTGTTTACATGAGATTGATTAGATAATAAATGGTGCTTACATTGATTGGAACCTGTTGTTAGTTGTGTTTTTCGTTTATCATGCATCCCAGTTTGCACTCTTTATCGGCTTATATGGCAGATAACCGGATGGGCAAAAAGGCGAAAATTTTTTATGTTCTTATAGCATGTGTTTCATTCATTAGTCAACTGTACCTAGCCTAAACCTTGCATAATCAGTGCAGTAGCAGAACATATATTATTCAGTTGAAAATATCCTTGGCTATTTTTTATTTCTAAATGTGATAACAAAATCTTATAATGACTTTGTCTCTTTTGCGTATTTCATAGGTGACTCTCAACGGGGAACAAATCCAGCGACCAGATTACGTCGCCTACACATAGCCAAAAGAAAGTGGATGTGAATTTATGGAATTATAGGTTGTCAATGTGTGTATCAAAAAGTTTGAGTGAAAATTTGTGTGTGGACTTGATGACAATGGCGTGACTTTGAATGCTTGTTATATTGTCTGATCATGAAAGCAATCCGTCGGTGTAATGTGCCAATCAAAGGAAAGCTCGTCTCTTTTCTTTAATTTTTCCTCGTTATTTCAATTCCCTGAAATTATTATTTTTCCATCATCACCCTCCTCTGCAAATTTTCATTTCCTTGTTCCTCCTGACCTTCTTGATCGGGTAATTCGTTCAGGAGACGCATCTCACAAAAATTAAAAAGGAGGACAGAAAATTGGAATCATGTTTCAGTTCATGCGAAAGTCTGACAGGGATCGAGATAGGGATAAAGGTGGAAAGGCTGGTAGTGGAAGTGGAGCAAAAGTTGAAAAGATGGAAAAGGTTGGATTTGGAAAGAAAGTGAAAGACAAGCTATCGCCAGAGGATTTGCACAGACTGGATGAAATCAGGCGAAGCTTCAAGTTAGGGAAAGGAAAGAAAGAGAAACAGAAATTGCCTAGTGGGATCATTGCAGATTACAGCGAAAATTTTATGCAACCCCCAACTCCGACCACACTTCAACGTTCACCAGGAGCCAGGGACCAAGATGGAATGCCAAGTATTACGCACTCAGATAGCAGTGAGTCATCGCTGTCTATAACGTCCAATTCCAAAGAGGAAAGCTTAAGCAGTAGTTCAAATGTTGTGGTGTCTTCACGTGGTGGTCCAGGTAATTATAGTTTCACAATCAGTCATTTAAAAAATTCGCCGGTTACTTTTCTGTGTTGCTGAGAGTTTTGCATTTTATTTATAGCTAAACCACCGCGGGCATCACCAAAAAGTCCACCCCCCGTTCCACCAAGGCAATCAAGTAGTTCAAGATACTCTGGGGACTATGGAATGGTGGGCGATCTTTCATCCCCCTCACGTCCATCGCGGCCTCCAACGTCAGCCAGTAGTTCCAGTTTTACCCCCAGTTATGTCACGCCACCTCAGAGCCCCTATCACAATGCTTTGTCACTGTCCAAGTTTTATCCTATACCTGAGTTAGAATTAAGTGAACAAGTACTTCCTAATATTACAAAAAGCGCGGGGTGCTGTCGGACTATTATCATTGAACGAAAACCCACGGGAGATTTCGGGTTTTCGATACGAAGGGCCAGTGTAGCAGTTAAGGTATATTATCATCAGTCCTTGAATCATTTATATAATTCGGTATTACTTTGACTTCATAATGGCTTGTTTCGTACTCAGGGAGGGGGCCAAGACTCAATACTTTTTGTAGAACCGACTCAGGGATCATCGGCTTCACGAGATTACAGCCAGGACTTTTTACTTCCTGGTGATCGCTTAATTGCAGTTAATTCTGTTTCTGTTGAATCAAAAACAAGGGAAGATGTTATCAACTTGATTAAATCATCCCATCAAACCATAACTCTTAAGGTCATGTCGAACATGCATTGGATAGAAAATATAGTTGACATAAACTACGACCAAGTAAGCCAAAAAACCTCTTGATATCAACAACTTGTCTCATTTTTTATGGTATGCAATGTTATGTGATATGTAATGTGAATGTGTCTTTTCTTTTTAGGAAAATGATTCTAGCCGAAACCGTGCTTCCAATTCTTCAGATTCAGTTTGGGTGCTTCATAAAAACGGCTTTGTGAATGGTCGCCTTGTCAAAAAACCTGATGAGTCAGGAAAATGTTCCGTGCGGCTAGACACAGGACAAAACTTTGATATTAGTGAAGATGACATTGAAAACGTACGTTACAAAAACAAGAATTATGTTGAGATAAGATTCGGTAGACAAACTTAATGCTAGATTTTGTTTAATTTCAATTGACAATAGATGAATCCGGAAAGTCAGGACTTGACACCCTACCTGTGGAATCTTAATCTCATTAACGAGTCCTCAATACTGCACACGCTGAGAAACAGATTTCACAATGCGTTGCCATGTTCGATTATTACAAACACTGTAATGACGTACTTGACCAAAAACATAATTGTGGACTTGGAGAACCAACGTCAAGTGAGATTAGTCCCACAGCCCTTCACTTCATCAAAGCTGCTCCCCAACTTGTATTCCGTTGCAAACCAGTGCTATCGCGCAATGATAATTAACAAGAGGAACCAGTCCATCGTATTCCAAGGACAGTCAGATGGATTAACCAAGCGGGAAGGCATCAAAGAAATTCTTAAATATTTGGCAGAAACAAGAGCATACAAATCAGATAAGTTTTCGGCTAGTTCCACCGCTGCAGCAAACACTAGTACTGCTCCCACAACCCCAACAACTGGAAACATTGCGATTCCCAGCTTTTCAGAGAGGCTAAGTGCAATGCAAAGTCTTGTTGAGTTCTTTTGTTCTGCATATGAAAGCCAACAGGAAAAATCCACCGTCATGTACAATGTGGAATTTGATCTAGGGGGAAGAATGATTGGCATTAACACTCAGGTATGAAGCGCAGGTTCTACATAATCTCGATTACCACCTATCATTGAGGATTGAATAATATTCTTAAATTCATTGTTATTAATGCGTTTGCAGATTTTTTGCCTGGATATGGAACGTTTGTACGATGGAGTTTACTTTACAGTTATACAAGCGCTTCATGATTTGTCAACTTGTCCGTTAGACACTCTCGGTCCATATCTCCCATTGAAGCAACTGAGAAAAGAGCTTTTCCTTAGCGAGACTGATAGAGAAGGTGGAAATCAATCTATACCTTTTTTCACCTCCGAAATTTCCAGCTCGGCTGACCCAGTCGCGAACCTTAACAAACTCTCAAGTATTCTCTCTGCCATGGTGTCTCTTGGTCTCGGCGAGACATTTACAAAGTCAGTGTGGTCAGTGTTTGGTGCTGTGTATCATCTAGGTCATGTTGTGGGAACTGTAGCAAATGCCGTTCTCAATGGCAACAAAAGCTCTTCCAAACAGATTGAGTGGGGTCAACAGCACTTCAAAAGTGCTTGTTCTCTTCTCGGCCTCTCCCTAGATAACGTAGAAAAGACGCTAGTGATGGATGAACATGACACTTCCCGAGTACGCAATGTACTCGGCTTCTCATTAGGTCTCTATGCAGAAGCAGTAAACTCTCTATTCACCACCGTCAACAAATCCAATAGCGTAGGATTTCGAAATATTCAGTGCTTGAGTATAAGTATGGTGCAAATTGGAGGCTCATCAACTGAAAATGGTGCAAGGTAATTTGATTATGATGTTGGTGATGATGATACCACATTTATTTTTAGTTTCATGAATATCTCTTTCAACCTGAACTTGAGCGTGACATTGGTCATTGTAGCAACTTTTTCAAGTTTATTTTTACCTCATTATCTCATCTTCTGCTGACGTTTAGGTTTGGAGATTTGTCGACGAACTATCTAAATGACAGGATTTCTAAGATAATCAAGGAGGTCAGTTATGATAGACTCAACAAACTATACCGTTCTGAAGGAATCGACCTTCAGAATAAGTCTGACGTAGCCCCTGGAACTCCTGTGCCAACTTCTGCGGATGGGAGCAGTAGCAATGGCGGAATCAAAGATGAAGACCTTTTGTTTGGCCAGTATGATTCCCTCCCACTCTTGGATTCATTTCCGTCTGCGAATAGTCAGCAGCAGACCAAAGGGAAAGGATTACTTTACTTTTTGGATGACGCCAAAGAACCTGCCAGATGTCTGGAAAAATTTGAGAGTGAATTTTATGGTGAAAGTCAGTTTAGAAGCTTGTACTGCGCTGACTTTAGGAACACCTCGTTAACATTGGCACATGCCAATGGAACACGCATCGTGGAATATGACATCAAACGGGTCCTTTATCATGTGGACATTGCTGCAGCATCCAAGTTTACCAATTTACTTGTACAAGAGTCCCAAAAGTATGTGCAACAGATCTTTTAACGCAATTCATTTAATACTTTTCTTGCTTCTTCACATTTTCCATGTTTTTCCAAAATTTGAAGCAATTTATATGAAAACAGTTTGATAGGTTGTCAATAAAAATAAATAACATGTTGCCTGGCTTTACAGAGATAACATCAATTGTATGTTCCTCAAGTCAACGAACTCGGTTATTGGGATCTGTTTGGCTTCAACAGCGTCAGATATAGGTTTGCGAAGGGCTTCTAGTATTCGTCGAAACTACACCACAACATGGCAAAAGAAATCTGCCTCTCTCAACATTAAAGTTCAAGCCGTAAGCAACAAAAAACTTGACATCATCCAAAAAGAAAACCAATAAATCTAGGCTAAAAGAGAGAGAGAGATAAACTCATCGGGATATTTTTTATATGCGTTGTATTTAATATTCGCCTTACTTTTTTGTGTAGGATTATCTAATGGAAATTCTGGGTAGAACGCAGATGCAGGTTGTGTACTGTCTCAATCCTAGTACAAACAGCAAAAGAACAGGAGATCTGGATGTTAACCTTCTCCGTAGACAAGTATGTTCCAAACATGAGTTTTATGTTGGTTCTTATATACCAGTATGGAATGAACAACACTTTTGGAGGATATGTTTGCATAATATGTAACTGTACCTTTTGTAGTATGCTTTTCATTCAAATTATTAATATGATATTACCTTTGTTTTCAAATACAAATAGATTCGTTCCATGAATATACCCAACACGATTCGCTACTACAAGAGCGGCTATCCTCATGCCATCCTGCAGCCAGAATTTGTTCGTAAATTCAAATGCCTTGGAAGTCCTGGTTTATCAGAGGAAGGGGTCAATATTCGTGATAGAGTTACAGACATTTTCGACAAACAGGATTTGCCCTCATCCGCTTTTAAGCTGGGAACAACAATGGTAAGAAAACATGATGAATACTATGATGGAGCATCTCATTAGAATAATTATCAGGGACGAAAAATTTGAATGGGATAGTTGAATACATGGCATATATATCAGTAAAAAAGGTGTATAGAAATCGATAATTCATCTATAGAATTAAATAAAGACCATGTGTGTGCTTCATGATTTTATTTTTTAAATGCTTTAAAATTATTATCTGCTCAATTTCCTCAGGTTTTCTTGAAGCCATGGTTGCTGGACGAGCTTGAGAAAAAGCAGAAAGCAAAGCTGGAAGCATTATTCATTTCGTTGCAGTCCAACTGTCGTGGATTTTTGGCTCGTAGACGTTTGGAAAAGATGAAAGTTCGAGATGTGGCGATACGTTGTGTTCAGAAAAATGTGCGAAAATTGTTGGCTGTTCGAGACTGGCCTTGGTGGAAAATGTATCAGCAAATTTCACCACTCATCAAGGTGCAAAGTTCTCATGAGAAGCTTCAGTCAGCACAGGTAAAAAATATACCACGTTGTTGTTAACACAAGATATTCATAGACGGATGAGGTCGTTAACTTGTGTTCCACTTCCAAGAATGCACAAAAATATATGATTTCAAAGTTGTTGCAAAAACCTTGTTTGACCTACATACTACCAGTAAAAAGATTACAAATATGTATTTTGTCATTGTGAATTTTTATGCGCTCAATTAATAAAACGCGAGAAAGGGAGAATGGGAGTGCAGAAGTGTGAAATTACATAACATATTTTTATAACCGTAGGATGAGCTTGCATCGTTGAAGCTGAAATTTGAGAAAGCTGAAGCTGAGAAGAGCCGCCTTAGATCAGAAAATGAAAAGCTAGAAATTCGGGTAAGAGCACTACACGTTTGTTTTTATCTTGTTGTACACTTGTTAGTTATAGCCATTCCATTTCCTCTATTGATTCCGTCAAAAAAAGGAGAAACGGAATTCTTCCGAGTATTTATTTTTATTGCCATTTCTGTTTGTTTCTTATAACAATTTGCCAAATTGGTGTGGCAGCTTCTAAAAGTGGCTTTGGAAAAGGTTAAAAGAGCTAGAGGGTTCAGCTTTAAAAGCCGTGTGCGTTTATTATTATGCAGTAAATTTGCTTTTTTATGCGATGCATGCATACATATATGAGTTTGCTATCATCATTTTGATTAGATACACCACATGAATGGGTGGGTACATGTCTAAATGGATGTTATCTTAAACGCAAAAGTTGTTTTCTTTCTTTCTGAAGACGTTTATCCTGGTTTGTCAAGGTATCTGTCAATCAATAGTGAAGAGGACGGCTCCAATCCTCATAATGTGAATGTATGTGTGTGTATGGATGGATGTGTGGAAGCGCCACATTAAACAATAATTTGTTGTTCCACCACTGCTTCTTCGAAGTACTGCAATATTGGTGATTGAGACTGGCTGAAAATTATGCGAGTAATTCAATATTACTGGTTTAAAAAGAAAATCAAGGAGCGTGTGGCGTGCGCTATGTGAGTAGAGAAGTGTGACTGAGTGACTGCTCTACAGCGTAATAATATTAGTCTTGCTTTTCTATCACGATGATGAGTAATGAAACAAAGTAACTTTTGGCACAAGTCCAGCACAGTTCCAAAAGCATGCAAAATATCTTTGCAGATGTTCTCTGCGAATGAATGTTCTGAATCCAATCCTTTCATTGTTATTGCCATTACTATCATCAGAGCCTTTTCTTTGATTTTGTGAGTGCGTGTGTATTTGCAAGGCATACAGTAAATCTCGTTCACTGTTTCGCTCTACTCGAGCTTCCCTGTTTTTTGCTCCATTTGCGATTTGGCTGAAGTGCATGCTTGTTTGCTAAAATTAGGAGTACAACCAGGAACCAGAGGAACTCCGGAAATGCAGCCGGGATTTTAGTGTGTTAGCAGTGGCAGGCTGGCTTGCTTACAAACAGAGAGCAGGATTGATTGCGCGAGTGGTGTGTGTGATGGGATGATGAGCATGAGGATCATCATCAGCGTCATAAACGAACACAATTAACATCACATATTTTATTTTATTTCCTCTCCCTTTCCTTTTCTCTCTCTCTCTCGAACACAGAGACGATCCCGAGGAGTGATCAGCATGTCGCTGTTGGGATTCTAGAGAGACGGAACGTAGTTGAATAGGATATAAGATCATTCCAGGGAGTAGTGTCTGGAATGACAGCGCAGCAGCCAGCATCTTATTTCCAGTGAGAATGTAGGCTAATAGTATCTAGTTGCTTGTTATATCCCCCTTCCGCTACTACTCTACTGCTATTGCTTTCCTCTAATGGTGGTGGTGGTAGTGACGTGGAGTGCGCGCTGTTACCCTTATCATCAACGTTATCAACAACATGGACAACTACACTCCATCTTCATCCGCGAGAAGTTCTGCGAGCCCGGCTGCCCTGCTCCGACCGGGCATTCCGAGACTTTCGTTGTCACGCCTGACGGATGAGGATCTCTGGGGAATTAGTCCGCCGTACTCAAGGGCTCAGTCGGTCGGTCCACGATCCTTGTCGCAATCAAGTCCTAAAGGATATGACCCAACTGGCTTGGGTGCTAATAAGTACAGAAATACTACTATTCGGAGCAATATACATCGACGATTGGAGGGAGTTCCTCCTGCTGTCGAAGACAGCGTTGTGATTCGTGCTGGTTTCTCCATTTTACCCTCTCAAATTACTCGTACCACGTTCAAGGCTTGCTATGAACCTCGACCTGCACACCAGGATCCTCAGACGTCTTCAGCACGTCTTACCGCTCAAATCAAAGATTTTCTTAAACGATCGGATCATATAGAGCAGCAATGGGTGGCGCTTCACCCTGGGAAAAAGTCGAGAGACTCCATGAGCGCTTCCATCGCAATCAGAGGCTATCAAATGAGACACTCAACCAGTTGGACAACGATCGACGAAGACTCTTCTTTCGGACTTAATAACTCGCAAATGTCGTTGAATGACGTGGGGAATGTGTTTGATGATAGGGATGTGGTGTCAGAAGCCAGTCAAAGTAATTTACTCCCTCTTGATGAGCCTATGTCGCAAGCTTCTGTAGCTAGTGAATCCTCAATTGGCAAAATCGCTCGCAAGGTCGCTTAACAATTCAGTGACTTGATCATTTTTTGTGTGTTTATCAATACATTTAATTTGCTTTGAAAACTTTGGGTTTGCTTGTGACTTGACTAAACCAAATATGTTCAGGAGAAACAACCTGTTTAATCCCATGTGTATTTCATTTTACAAATCCTTTGTCCAGGTTAACGAGCTAAGCGCCGAGTTGGCTGACGAGCAAGCTACATCTGCCATTACGTCGGAGAAACTGGAACAGGAGATGAATGAAAAGCAGAAATTGGAGACGCAACTATCGTCTTTCAAGTCACGCTGTCAAAATCTCGAAACTGAGAAGCAGCAACTCGAGCTTGACTTGGCATATTCCATTTCTGAAGTAAACGGTGATAGCACGCCAGATGAATTTAATGAAGACTCCGTTTATAAGTAAGTTATTTTTGACAAACCTTTTTGTGCAAGGTTACATACATATAAGCTCGGGATGCATAATTTTTTGTAATTTTTGTTTCCTAAACAGACAACGTTGGGAGAGATGCAAGCGCGAGCTTGAAATGTTCAAGCAGCGTCTCAAACAACGAGAACAGGACCATCTTGACCAAATAATGATTCTGAAGAAGTCGTTGGAAAAGAAAGTGAGGAAACCAATAAATCAGTTCCAAAATTAATTATTGTGGGTGTAAGTTTCTTTATATTTTAAACCATATATATTTGTCATGTCGCCCAACAGTGTAGTGACGCCTGGGAAGAATCTGAAGAACAACGCCAAATAGTTGCTCAGCTTAAGCGTAGGATTCAAAAACTCAGTAGTGAGCTATCAGACGTGAGATGCTTGCACCAGGAAGAATCTTCCAGGTGCGCCCTTTTAGAAAAGAAACAAAGGCGCTTTGACGCTGAACTTTCCAATCTTAATGTACAACTAGAAAAGGAAAAAATAAGTAAGGAGCGCGCAATTCGGGAGAGGGACGCTGCTGTGATTCAAATTGACTCGATACAAAATGAGATGCAGGTAGCTAAAAATCAATTGTAACCCTGCTTGAATATTTAAAAAAGGAATTTCAACATTCTTCATGTACTTGACTTATTCTTTTTTATATTGTCAGGGTGTTCGGATGGAATTGCAAATGAAGGAATCTAAACTGGCCAGTATGGAAACAGAGCTTGAAGAAACATCGCAAATGGGTGGAAGTAGTGAACAGCTAAATGCCCTTAGAAAAGCAAAGAACGATCTGCAAATGAAAGTAAAAGAGCAGGTGAGCATGTCATTGTGTTCATATACACACCTTAATTGAATTCGCGGTTTGGAGAGCAATTGTGCTGAACGCTTTCTTTATGTGAACAGGAGGAAGAGTTAGATGACCTAGCTGGACAGGTTCAATCTCTAGAGAGTACAAAGTTGAGACTGGAAATGCAAATTGAACAAATGAGGAAAGAACACAAACGAGAAGTGCAACAAAGGGAAGAGGAAATTGAAGACGTGCGTGGTTCTGCTCAGAAAAAAGTTAAAGGTAAATTGCATCGACATGAATTCTTGATGTAATGAAAAAAAAATGTCAATATGTCTTTTAAATGGGAATCTGCTTTTCTAATTCCAGCTCTGGAATGCCAGCTAGAGGCAGAGCATGAGGAGCGCACAGCGATTCTAAGAGCAAAACAAGAAATTGAGAGGAAGTTGTTCGAAATGGAAGAGTATACTGCAAGTCAAACAGCTTCACAAGAGCAAATTAGTCGTCTGAAACGAGAATTGAAGAGAACTCGAGCTTTACTGAAGGATGCTCAAACAATGATGGAACAATCAAAGAATGATGTGCTTAGCAAAGGCATGCTTCGCCAACTTCGTCACCAACTTGAAGACTCTGAGTCACAACGAACGCGTCTGAGCAGAGCCAAACAAAAGGTAACGCTTTTTTCCAAATAACAGGTACTATTATGGAAACTGCCACAATTTCATTCATAAAAAATTTAAATTGTCTCTTGGCAGGTCGAAGAAGAACTTGTCGATGCGTTGGCACAGTTAGAAGATGTTAGTAAGGGCCGAAGTGAAGCCGAGAACATCAAAAATCAAGTCCTCCGAGAAAAGTCTAGTTACCAAATGCAGTTAGAAGAAACTGAAGAGCAATTAGCTGAAGTGAGTATTTTGTTTTTAACTACTATTTATTTACCAAGCGTGAATGTGTCATTTACATGTCCTATATTTGTTTATATTTGTAGGTAATGAAAAAATACAAAGCTGCAGTAGAACAGTTATCTGTTGACCAGAATACTATTATGGAACAGTCAATTCAAATTAGTGAACTGGAAGCAGCAACGTCTAACCTGCGAGAAACGATTGCCGAGCTAACTGCAAAATTAGAAACTCTTGAGGGAGATCAAGCATCTCAGCAAATTCAAAAGAGGTTCCAGATGAAAATCAGAGAAGTGGAAACTCGTCTTGAATTAGAAACCACTACAAAAACACGCCTCGAGGTACATTGGATTTTTATGCTTCAACTACGCTTGGTGTGAATATTATGTTTCAAGGAAACAAAAAAAAATTTATGTACTGTTATTTTTTCAACTTCAGGGTCAAGTTTCAAGGTATCGTGAGCACATTGAAAAATACCAGGAGGACATTAAAAACAGTCAAACGAGAGAGAACCTAGCTTTAGATAAATTAAGAAAATTCGAAAGACAGCTTCGAGACTGTAAAGAGGAAGTCCTTCGACTGACACAGCGAGAAAGCGATGCACAAAGTCGAAGAAGTACATTAGAAAAACAACTTGAAAGTGCAGAGTTGGAAATTTCAACCTTGAAGGTATATGCATGATGCATGCTTCCGCTTCGTTTTCCTTGTACACTGATATTATGGGAAGTAATTAAAAAATATTTGTTTCCAAGATAATCTAATGTATTCTTCTTTTCAATAGAACGACTTGAAATTAGCTATGCAGCGCATTGACGACCTCACAGCCGTAATAAAGGAATGTGACGACGTTAGTGACTATGACGAAGACGAAGATTCGTCAACAGAGTCTGTGACTTCAACGACGGAGCTGCAGATGGATTTACTGAACCTTCCGTATGAAGTTGACAATAAAGGATCATCGATTAGAGGAAGTGACAGCGAATCTTTTGCTTAGCTGCTAGTATAAATTAAGCAATCAATAATAACTTTTATAATGATAAAATGGTGGTTACACATCAAATGTTATTCTAATTATTTCCTTGGGTACTGTTTGTATTTTCAATCTCAGACCTTTTTACTTCTATCATCTCCGACACAGTTTAGTGCTAATACATTTCTAATGTGTGTGTAGTGTCTTTAAACTAAAACTGAAACTGCGCATTTATTGCAGTTACTACTCTACTACTCGTGTTCTCTCTACTTTTGAAATAATGCTCCTCACTATGATAGAATAGTTAAAACGGTTCACATTTCAAATCAATCACTCACTTTTTTCCAAAATAAATAAAAATATAGAGACAGTGATGTATTTTACCAGTTTTGCACTTCAAACTTGTTGATATACGTAAACGTAAGTCATAAGTAGGAATTTTATAGAGGCTACATTAAACTTTACTATGATTGGTTTTGTGCGTAACGCACATAGGCAATCAAAATAAGTAAAGACAAATTCATATCTAATATCCAACGGGACGTTACAATCTACTCATGATTTTTTTCTCTGAAAATAGTCTTCAAAATTACGTATATGTATAGATAGACTGACTGATGATGATAATGTGCTAACATGTAAACTTTTTGGTCCTGGACTAGTACGTTCTATTATTTTGTGACGATGTGTATAGGTAAAATGTATGCAGTGCCATACAGACTAGCTCATGAATCCGTCATTAAGCAAAAAATATATACCTAAGTAAAAATGTCAGATTTTTCTTTTTTTTAATGTGAATGAGTTTATGAAATAGTAGCAGTATCCAGGGTGATTACAATCGTGGTCATTTTGTGAAGTGAACAATCTATAATGTAGTTTGTGAGAATAATTTCCGAGCATGGATACAAACATGATGATGGCGATGAAGACCATGCTTATCTAAAAGGCATTATTATTAAAACTACTATAGAAATAAGTTATAATCTGTACATTTGAATTGAACAAGTCATTAAGAACTAGAATTTCCGATTTTCGTATTAATAAATATAATAATAACATTTAATAGATTATCATCACGTTAGAGTGCATAGAGAAACCGTTGTTGCAAAGGAATGTCACCCGGTCTGCTGTTGTTATCTCTTGTGTATTGTTTTAACAGTCTTGTTATTATTATTATCATCATTGTTACATGATCTGTTTATGTGAAAGCAGATTATAATAATAATAAAATGAAAATAAACGTAACGAATTTTTGACAATGAAGAGGTAGTCTTCTGTGGTAATAGCAGTGTGAATGATTTATGATGATTGCATAGCCCATAAATAATGGATCAAGCAACTAAAAATGAAGATTTAAAATGACAGTATTTTACTTGCATAGTTTCTTGTCTTATTTAAGATATTTCGATATATTAACCAATTACAAATGTCATTTTACAAGATGCAGTGTAATGAAAATTTCAGAGAAACAAGAAATGATGATATACGGCATAAAAAAGAATAACTTATTACTACGGTTTTTTGGTGATTATTCGTCTTCTTAACTCTTTTTGTATTCAATGCGTTCCACTTTCACTTCACTCTCAATAAGTTGGTACACATAGGTAACCACAGTCGAGCTTTGAATGTCCATCAGAACAAATGACGGAATGACACTACTGAAATAGGAAAGAGAAAATTTGTCATTAACAGTTCAAAATCTATTTATGAGACTACAATTGAATGGAATAAATTGTTTCGCTCCTCACCTTTCAAGAGGGTTATATGCTCCAGTGGCAGATCCAGGATTTATATAAAATTTGCTTTCGTGCTCATAAGCTTCAAACTTATGTGTATGACCAGTTATTAAAATGTCTACATCCAACTGTCTTTGTACCGTTGCAAGAGCGTCTGGGTCACCCCATGGTACTATCTGAAATGAAATTTTATGTTCTGTCAAGTCACTCGTTACTACTGAATTCAGAGGTGAGCTCTCGACGAGTATCTTTACCTGATGCCCATGGCACAAACCAATCCTAAACTGGCCCACAGTGACCACTTTTTGTTCAGGATATGTGAGATTGTCATCAAAATCCCCTCTGACAACATGGACATCCGCTGCTACCGTTTTCAGGTAGTCATAAGATTCCCTATTGCATAAATTTCCTGTACACAGGATATGTTGTATTCTACCCGGTGTCAGCAATTTGCGGAATTTAGCTGGAAGGGAAGCCACGCGATGTGGAATATGTAGATCTCCCAAAACTAGTACCAACTGTAATTAAAACAATAATACATCAATGAGCACAACTTCCTCAAAATGCACATTTTATTACATCATATCACCCGAATTAGTAAAACGAAACATATATAACGTTACCATTATAGATTTTTTTGCAAAAAACTGATCCCCAATAGAAAAGGTCAAAGAAGTGACGCTTTCAGCACAAAGTGAAAATAAAAACTTTTCGTAGTATCACAATTCATAAATGATCTTAGCCACGCACAGTGTTTTAGACCACATTCAATTTTTTGACAATTTAAAGTTTACTACCACGGTATACACGCACTTTGTAGAAGATCACGGAAACGCCTCATAATTCACCCCTCACACAACACCACACAGACAATCCAAACTGCGATGACAGAAAAAAGGACACAAAAACACACTGCATTTACGCCTATTGTATCTCCTACTTATCAACAATAAATGATTAAAATCAACTTTTATTCTCCCCTCTACAGATTACAATATCAACCAATCATCAGATATCAAAATGATTAGTCTGCGTCTGCATGCATTAACGACAGCTTAACACTTAATTTTATCCGCATCTCTGCTGCTATTCACTCCCTGGATGTCACACTACATGACTGCCTAATGGCTTTTTCATTCGCAAAATCTCACGTTTGTGTGTTTGAAGATGTCTGTGTAGCTTTAAAATCTCATATCAATCTAATAAATTCCTATCCAGAGAAAAAGTGCCTCCCACTCCTCCTATTTTCCGCTGATTGAAAATGTCAATTTAGTATTTAAAATACACGAGTATAACTATAAGTTGGTGGGACGATGATGTGATGGATGATATCTCTGGTGGCTATTCATTTGACAGACAAACTTTTTCGTCTGGGTATAGTACTGGTAGTGACCAAATACCAAGTACAATAGTCTTATATGGAATGTAGTGCTCTGCTGGTGCTGCTGGTAAATTGGCAATATTTGATTAGGTATATATGAGTTTTGTGTAATGGAATCCCTCTACTTGAACTGACAAATCTTTCTCCTTTTCTGTCTCAGAGAAAATCCTATTTCCTTCTATGCTACTACATGACTTATCATGAATTTGTGTGATTGATTTAAAATTTTTAAACCGGTTGTAAAAGCAAATCGTCTATTTTGAACTATATTTCTGTGAACATTTATTTCGCTCTCATACTATCAATCTTGCCAATATGTTAGAAAGGAAGGAATAGTGAATATGAAGTTTGCTGCAATTTCCAGACATACTCGTACTCTTTTCCTGGCTTCTTAGATGTTCGTATAAAAAGGATATATTAATGCACATTGAGAATACTTGCACTTGCACACATGACAAGCTACTATAGTTATTTGCTGCAATGCTTTGTAATGATGACTGATCTAGTTTTGTTTTCTGAGAACTTTATATTCAACCGGAGTAGCGATATAAGCCATATAAGCTATATCATATAGCGACTTGATTAGACAAACTCGTCTTTCCCTAGAAAACTTTACGCTTTTCATGAAAGATGGCTTTCGCTTCCCTACCTGTTCGTCCTTCTACAAGCTACCGCTTTACGAAGATATCACATCTCTATTTTCAGCTTCTTAGCATTTTTATGCAAATTTAATATTATTGCAAAAGTACATCAGTCACATAAAAAGTTACATACACACATGGATGGTTGGTCACTCAAACAGCTTTGTAGCGTCATAAGTCATAAATCTATGAGATGAAATGAGTTTGGGTTGTGCAATGGGGAAATCGAGAATCAAATTTTTCTTGAGGCCCAAAGACCGAATCTAATTTTAATTACGTGCAAGCAATAAAGACCATCTTCAAATATCTCCGACCATTAATGTGTCACGCACTTTTGCAAAGAATATGCAACAAAATGCGAGTCTTGTTGAAGTTTGTACATTTGACATTATTTGAGTACCAATGGAACTTCCTGCATGTAGCACGTAGCGCTTTCTGAAATAGCAACTCATAAACATAACCGTAGCTAATTTACTCATATAGAAATTGTCTTGGCATTAAATTAAATTTCTTCGTCGTATTTTTTAAACCGAATTCACAACTTGGTGATTAAAATTTTTATTTAATTAGTTGCCACTTTGACACGAATAGTTACGCTGATGGTCATAAAATGTAAATGAAAAACATGACAAAAAATGATATTCAGAATAGCTTACTTTTCAGAATACGCATTTCTACATATATTATGAATTTACGACTGTGAGAGTAGAATATTATAGTTGTCTGTCTATCCACCTGAGATCTCAGAAACACAATTTCAGTCGGATTTTTAATAAAGTCACAGGAGCAATGCTGTTAAAATCATGGGACGTAGAATTAAAAAAGAACGGTGACCGTGTACAAATCTTTTAGCAGTATAACAACATTATTACTGCTTTCCCTTCACAATTATTATGCAATTCTATATGAAGTCTATATGAAGAGAAAATTTCTGAAAGTATTTCAATTAGAGGTCACAATATCCCTTGGTCCTATGAGAGTATTGGACAAATGTATGCAGCATACTTGGTGTTATGGTGTTTATACGTAAAAGAAGGACCATGTTGATGACCCTATGGTAAGTTATGCCAAGAATAAACTGTCCCCATGTACCTTTCAAAACCGATTGGTTTCAAATCCAATTCAACTAGTTGGCGTTCGCATTAAAAATACATCAAACGCAAGCAAATGAAAAATGTAAATATTTAGCACACTTGTTGCATTGCATTTTTTGTCATTTTTAAGTGTGATGTTGAATGTGATTTCTGTTCTTTAAGTGGCAAGAAAGAAGACCAGGTGGTAAAAAGGACTACTGTACCGCTGAGCCTAAAACCCTCACATAATTTCGTTTGCTATATAAAAATGCTTTTATCATCTATCTCACTTTCTTGTCTCTATAGATCGCATAAACACCGGAGTTGCACTATAACTGCAACAACACAGCCAACAGAAAGTCACAAAATGTACGCATCTTTCTATCTTTTCGATAAATATGTAGTAGAAGTAGTGAATAATATGTACATATGTAGAACAAAAAGCCATCGAATGATATGCAACGTCGGCGACGACATGTGTTGACGACATCGTTCCTTAAGTAGGGTTATTCATTGCACATCATCAAAAAATATCGGTTCTCACGCTTTGAATTCAGGCATTCATCTTCACATCGCTGCGTTGCTCTCATGATTTTCTTTCATGTCATCCCCGTCTTTCGATTCAAGCTGTTGCTCATAATGAGAAGACTCACTACAAGAAATAATATAATGTGGACGTATGCAGTTTAGAGCAAGATGAGAAAAAAACAACTTTTAGTCCTGCAACCAAAGAGTTCTCAACCACCCCAATCCCCCAAATCAAGCACTTGCAGTTAAAAGGATTCAAATCGTTTTTCACCGCATTTCAATTTCGCATTTCATTCAGCACACAATTTAAGTACTAGTCCAAAAGGTAGAAATTAAAAAAAACTGAAGTTTCATCATCATTATCATCATGTCCATCACGCCTCGCTTCGTTTCCACCATCATCATCATCAACAACACGACGATGATCCGCGTCTTTTCATGCTATATAACACCAATGCAATGGAAGATAAAGGATATAAATATTATATGCTTGCACGTTCAATTCATAATTAAATACCTGTAAAATTGCTCAAGCCATGTACCCTCTTTTACATCCCTTAATGCTGTTTCACATTTCTTGTTGTGAAGCATCACGAAAATGTGTCTTTTTTTACCATCTCTCTCCTTCCTCGCTGCCCTTTATCAGATGAGCACATCTGCAGAATAAAGATCTGACAAAAAGTAAACTCCTACGTTACTGAATTCATTTAGCACGATAAAATTATGCATTTTGTTTTGTGGCATGCATGGCAAAGCGCTCATCGTAAAACCGACTAATTTACATGCAAAAAGGAAATGAAGCTCTTGGTTGAGTGGCGTTACGCATTTTGTTAGCTTGGCTGTTATGTTGGCGTCTTTGTTTTGTGCATAGAAGCTCTGCTTTTTTCATTCCTCTTTGCTAAGAAGCTTCACATCGTACTCTCCGCTGAAGAAAGTATGAAAATGTTTTGTAACTTTTTGAAAGGAAGACGAAAAACAATTGATTTTCTACATTCAACTTCTCCATTTAACTTTTCGTGGAAGTGTAGCGCGCATGTACGAGAAGAGATGAATAGACTTTTTTTACTGACAAATTTTTTGCTTCAAAACTTGGCCGTGACCGTGACAGTTGGATACCTTCTTTCTTATGTTCCCCTTTCTGTTCTGAAGATTTTCCAATTCTTGAGTCTTTTTATATAAAACGACTCGTTGTTCAATCAAACTGAGAGAGAGAGAGAGAGAGCGAAGTAAAAATGATGAAGCTTTATATATCTGTAGAATTTCGTGTGCCTTTATCTCCTCCTCTTTGTTAGCAATTAAAGGCATATATCCATTGACTTCTGACGAGCTCTTTTGTCTGCTACATTTACCATACAATTCTTTGTTCTTGATGATGGGCCTATTAAAGAGAATTCAAGGAAACGAGTTCATGCACGTTACCTTATTAAATATTATGTGCACCGTGTACCTAATTAAGCGAGCCATTATTATTAGGGATGACACAGAGAATGTCCGCCACTGATTGTGACTTCACAGGCTGCAGCTGAATTCCCATTTATATTTTACACCATTTTCTCTTTCAAATCGTTTGTGTGTATACAATTTTAATTCCCTGTTTTACTATTATTTTGTCTGTGCAAAGATGTACTAGAACATTTTGAAAGAGAGTATTACAATTTAACCGCGAAGAATACACGTTGAAGTTGGCATAAGAATGGAAAAGTTCTTCAGAGAAGTACACTTAAATGATAAAAATAATATATGACAAGAGGGATAACATAGGTTTGCTTTCGAGTTTAATCAATTAACTATTGCTTGCTATTGACAATTAATGAAAGCAATAATTGTACTCCCATTCACATACAACTTCAATTAACTTGGAATGACCATTGGCAATATTGGCATTTGGCACAATATGCAGAATAAAGAGGTCAATTTTCGTTTCTAACTTAGGGAACCATACATACATATTCATGCAGATCTACATACAATGATGCACTTACCTGTTGTAGTTTGGTTATTTATTTTGCTTAAAAAGCGTAGTGTCACACTATCTAACTGACAGGTAGAATACAATTGAAAGGACGCTACGATAAGAAGATGGGCTTGACCAAACTAATTGGACAAGACAAGACACAATTTTACAATGTGCCAAAATGCTTTGTAGAAGTGAAACTAAAAGTTGGACTTCTGACACCATTCTGTAAAGGGAAAACCATCTCGGGGTATTTGTTAGCCGTTCGTACCTACTTTTGAGCCTTCTATTTAAGAAGAAGAATTTATATTGCATGAATTTGTTGCAAAATTCGCATCAAGTTAGAGAGAAAGGCAGATACAAATTAAAAAATTGGAAAGTCATTAGGTATTTCGAATAAAGAAATATAGACTGTTGTTAATTCTATTACCTCTAACAAACAACAATCGTCAGCGCCACCACCTTTCATCCACATACCTGTGCAAGCACCAATCTGAATATTATCTGTTAAATATGTACGAGTTGTCGGTAAATGTTGTTTGTAACAACATCATTGACAGGATGTAGTTTATGTGACCTCAACTTTAATACCGGCATATTATTTGTCTTTTATGCAAAACATAATTTGCAGCTATCATCCCCTCCACCGAAATGAAAGGCAACTCTTCTCAAATATGTTTGGACGACCAATCTGACAAGTTTAGCTTTAAAGAAATGTCCGTCTGGTTGGTTTAAGAAGCTGTGTATGCAAAAGCAGTAACTATATTGAGGCAGTTTATTTTCCTTCTTCTTTTGAAAAGGTAGCGAAAATTGTTATGCGTCACGGTCGCATCCTGTCCTCTCGGTCATAACCCTTCCACAATCTTTCATTTGACTTGTTTTTATATGACTTCTTATTTTATCACCTCTGCATTCTGTGTATATATAGCTACTTTGGAGCAGGACTTTTAGGCGAAAATATAACGCATATTTTTCATCGGTTCACTCATTTTTTCACTGAGCCTTTTGTGAAATTCAGAATAATAGCACGCATTACATACACCCATGATTTACAATTGTGCACTCACGGTATGCCTGATATATTTACCTTTGATAATCCTATTTATTTTGTCGATATTATACCTATCTATATGGCTGATATTTGATATTGCAAATTGTAACTCTTCATCAAAATCCCCCGCTTCTGTCACGGCCAAACTCACCAGAAACAAGAAGTCACTTGGCTAACAACATCTTCTTAACTTGATTACGCAAAGCCATCAAAGTTGTTCTCTTTATATCACCGTGTCGTTTTGAAACTGGGCTTTTCATAGATTTATAAAAAGATAGCTACTGCTATGCAGCAACTTTGAAAACTTGATATTTATGCATCATTTTTATAGATTACAGCATCATCATCATGATGAACAGTAGAAGTAGCCATGTCATCATTATCGTTATCTTCAGTCCCCATAAAACATCATGCACAGATACATACATGGCTCTTTGTTGACAATGAAAAATACCGAGAAAAAATATTCAGGTGAATCAAGTGTTCATTACATACTCCTTCTTTTAATTTCAGTCCAAAAATCACTTTTATTGCACCGTCATTCTCATACACGTCTCATTGAGAAGAGAGAGATTGCCACTTCAGGCCTCTTACCTCTCACCTCCACCTCATCGACATGTAGCCATTAGCCTATCAGAATCTTTTATAAAAGGTCAACTAACACTTGAATGCAAAAAAAAAACATCGATACACATATTTGTGGTAGCTCTTGATTATAGTTATATATTAATGTTTAAGTAAGTTCCTCTAAAACCCCATGCAATTATGGTCTAGCTATCACTGGCTCAAGTCCCAGCCAGTGACACCTGAAAATGTTAAAAAATCACGTTGCAAAAATTCATCAACCGTGCACTTATACGTGACTTTCTTATATCTCACTGCCTACTATACTATGTTTTTCATTTCGTCGTAATTTGCTCTGCTCCTTTCAATATTTCTTACCTTCAATTTTTTTTCTTAAAGTTGTATTAACCATTTACTTTGTTGCTGTTGTTTATACTGTACAGTACATCGTACATCATTTGTCCTTCGACCTGATCGTCGTCACTCAATGCGGTGAGTGGTGACTCTGTGACTTTCAAGCTGTTATGGCGATTACTATTTACTACCACCACTTCTTATGCATTATGTCATGTGAATGAATATGTTTAAAAGTTGTGTAGTTGTCGTTAGCTGCGTCTTATTACTCAAGTTCAATTAGTATGTACAGCTTTGCTGGTGTTTTTGTCAGTTGTATACCTTCTGCCATAGTCAACGTGAATGTAACAGGTAGTAGGATGTATGTTTAAGTAAATATGCTTGTTATATCATGCACAAAAAGTGTTTCTTCCTGCATAAAAGTAAAATCAAGTAAAATGACTTAATATAAAGTTATATCAGAACTATATTACAAAAACATTTTTAAAAAATGTATCCGTCGAAGAGGGAGGAGGGATATAGTCTTATGTCATGACTTTGTGTGAGTCATGTCACGGTCATGACATTTCATGACACGTCATGGCCCTCAAGAATTTAGCCGAGGGCTGTGGAATGACAAAATGAAAAAAGATAATGACAACGGCACGATAGCTTTATTGTGATGATGGCATACAAGCAACAAAGGCATCTAAACAAACTATTATTATGCTTTTAGAACATTTCTCACTTCTCTCTGTGCTGATGATCTTCATGGAGGAGAGAGAGAGAGAAGAGTTTGTCTAAAGCCATAAACGCTAATTACAAGTCTTGACTATGGCTTCAAGCAATGTCTTTCCGTAGGGTAAATTCAGCAGCCATACTCCTCGTCATATTATAATGTGCGACATTTGTCAGTAATGAACCTCTCTGCAAGGTAAGATTTGATGGCGGTTGATTCAGGGAAGATCCAAATAAATCCAGACCTCTTGAAATGATGAGCTCGTTATATTTTAAAGAATTCTCGGTTAAACTAATATACCAAATAAATGTTTACCTAATATCATGAAGTGGACTAGTAGATATTTCCACCTTGTAATTAGACCAAGATTCCGGAAAATGGCAAAAATGCATGAATAATATTATCGTCAATTGTCAATACGCAGCTTTTATTATTGACACCTGCGATGCGATTATTTTAAAGTTCTATGCTATTAGGTTTTCTAAAGAACCAGTACATTACTCAGGTACCAATCAATAGTACAATAAGTATTTCTTATTTCATGCTCTAAAACATTTTTTCTGATACTGGAATCAACAGGTAGTTTGAATACCCCATTCTTATAAATTAGAAATCAGTGAGCACTCTATATGGATAGCATCATTTACTTGAATAGTTTGAATCGAAAAACGCCATTAACTTAATGCTAAAAAACCTTCAGACAAAATTGTCTTTTTGGTCGGTGATGATGATGCGTGATGTGATGACTATGACCTTCCTTTCCGTCCGCGTCCTATGGCCACAAGAGATTTGTGAAATGAACATTTTCAAGGTTATTTGTCATGCATCACAATTACCTACAGTCATTGTCATACCTACGCTGCGCTCTACCACTCTTCTATTAGACATTTTACAACAAAAAATCAGTATCATCTTTGCACAAGGTGTATGTAAGACTGATCATGAGAGATCCCCAAGACGCTGGGCTATATGATGACGATGAATAGGAGGAGGAGGAGGAGAATCGAGAAAAATATGTCCCTCTCCTTGACACGTTGAAAGACTTCAAACTCAAAACTTCAACCCGCAAGAATTTCAGGAGTCAGCAACTTTCGAAACATAAAATTACTTTTCTTGGAACGACTTTTAATGGTACATGTGGAACATCATTATTGTATTTTTATACGACAATATGAATACATTTTCTTCATTAAGTGGTTTTACTAATGAGGATGGCTGTTAAGAATTCATATTAGTAGTGTGGAGAGACAGGCACTATAGAATAAAGCATTGAAGATGGGAATGATGGTCGTAATAATGGTAATGAAGACCAGCTTCCCTTACATTTTGTAAACCTCGCCAGAGAGCAAAATAGCATGCATTTCTTCCTCTTCTTCTCCTTCATCATGATCACCACCACCATCGTCGTCAACTTGAGCGCTTGACATTTTGATGTAGAAAAGGATTATAATAGGGCAAAGGCAACAAACGGACGGGTGACGGAGGAGGAGACGCTACTAGTAAAAATGGAAACACACTCATAGAAAAGCATGCATGCATTATTAGACAGCACATAAAAATATTTTTAATGTGTTGTTTTCCGTACGTTATGTGTAGCAGCTCACACTGCTTTTTTGTGTATGTGAACTATAAACCATCATCATCATCATCGCCGACTTTTTTTCTACGACTGTTTTTGGATTTTTGGCATGGCATAACCTATAACCTCCTCATCTTCGATATTATTACACAAACGTGTAGAGTATAAAAAAGTGAAGAAAACGAGCCCCAGCAGTATGATGCACTGGTTCGGTATTCGCTATTATTATTGCGGCTACTAACTTCTAGTACTAAAATACGTACAATTGTGTAGCCTGTTTTGTAGGTGAACTCTGAGAAAGAAAAAAACTGATGAAAATCCTGTGCAAGAGTTTTGATGTGTGCGAGAGTGTGCAAAGAAGTTGTTAGAAATGTTTGTTGTGTGTGTATAGCAGTTTGATTTTCATAAGGCATTCAGGTTAGGGCAGGGTTCATACAGTGTTCTCCTCATCACCAGATCAGATCAGTTCAGTGAGTTCAAGCAGCTCCGCTCCGCAGCACTCGGCACCCTGTACATCTGCTAGAATAAGAGCTCATCACAGAGATCGACACAGAGGATAGAGGTTAAAATACAGTGCACTCTGTACTCTCATTCACCTCTCTCTCGAAATACTGCATTCAAATACGGTTTGGCTGAACACCAAAACTGTAACCTGAAGGGAAAGGAGGGACAGAGAACTTTTGAGAGAGAAAAAAAATTGAGGAGGAAGGAGAAGATGAAGGAGCTCTGTATAGCGGAATGAAATAGATGTGAGCATAAGCAACTTTGTGCAGAGAGCTATAACCCCAAAGAAGCGTACTTTTCTACAAAGAGAGAGAGATAATCCTCAGCCACCTATTTTACATATAGTCAACCTCGCCATCATCGTTGTCGTCGTCGTTCGTCGTCATTGCATCAGGTCAATTTTTGAACTCGCAGAGGAGAGAGTTAGCTCGAGCTAATTTGATTACTGGGTGTACTTGGATGAACTGCTGCTGCTCTTGCTGCTGGGCTGAAGGTGAG
>JAQIXX010001142.1:0-38319 GCA_034700605.1 Willowsia nigromaculata
CATTGTGAGCCACGGTGGCTGAGGCCTCGGTTCAATGCTGAAAGTCACCTCCGTTCTGCAGTGAGTCTGAGGCTTAAATTGGAAAGCAACTCCATCTTCATCCTCCTGTTCGCCATCCCCCTCTGGGAGTAAATGTTGGCAAAGTTTGGGCAGTGGGATTCGAGGAGCTTGGAAGGCAGCACTACGCATTGGAATAACTCCAATCTGACATGGGCTATTATAGACTTGTTGGTTACAGGGATCGCAAGGATTAGCTGAGAGTTTATTTCTGGAGTTGTAGTAGTCATAATAAGATTGGCCACCATGCTGATGATGACGTCGATGGCTTTGACTGCGTCTAAGAGTTGTGGTTTGCCCTTGGCTTGGATATTTGCTAGAATAAGAAGAGTTTTGATAGCTCCCTTCTTTAGTTGTTTCTGCACCCTCCTCAGCCTCGTCATCTTCAGGTTTAGTACTGACATCTGCCATAACCTCACTCTCTGGAACATTCGGTACAATCGACTCTTCTTGAGCAGGTGGTTCTTCTGATTGCTGCGCATTGTTAACATCAGTGCCATCATGATTCTCACCCGGTAGAGGTGCAGGATATCCACTTGAAGGCTCCTCCTCTGCTGTTGCATTATACTCTGTTGAATTTTCGGGATATGCAGAACCCGAGCCAGTAATTTCTATGGGTGGTGGACCGTGGTCCTCAACGGCACCCGTTGGTCCAACGGCTTGATAACCTCCTTCATCCTCCACTGTTATAACAGGATTTTGTGTGGCATTTGGATTTGCATAGTAGTACTCTTGCTGTGGATTTTGTGGAGTCGCATTAGCCATTTTGAGATTTTTAAATTACTCTGAGATTACCTAATTATCGCGATTTTACTGGAAAAAGTTACTGGAAAAGGAAAACTAACAAGGTAATTTTTTCTTGAGTAATTTTATATAAAAAAAAGCAAACCAATCAATGTATTGGGAGTTTTCATGGTGAGCTTATTGAAAACTCGACCAGTTGTTCATCCTCCTGATTTATGATAAAGGAACGTTTATAATGTCAAGCAATGAACAAAGAACTGGCATTGCATTTCGTTGATGCCATGATGAGTCCACAGACTCGCGGGATGTCTTAGCTGCTGATGAAACACCCAGCTCGCTTTACGACAACATGTGTGTAAGCATGTGTTTGTGTTTATTTATACTGATATCTCAGATTCATCTCCAGTACCTTCACTCAAAGTAAATTAAATCAATAATTAAAAATATTTAGATGTTAAGCTTTGGAAATGAGATTTGTCACATTTACTCTTGTTTTTGCTGAAAATGGACAAAAAGTTCAAATTTTGCCCCACATGCGGTAATTTGTTGTGCCTGAAATGTGCAACCAAAGGTGCGGAGGAGCTGTGGGTTCGAAAGTGTAAAGCCTGTCCATACGTCCAAATTATCCAGAGCAAGCACCGATATCCTGCTTACATCGTTAGGGTGAGTGAGATAACAGTCAATCGAATGGACCAACCATCAATTAGAATTGCTTTAGCATCATTTTTCACTTGTCATTGTTTTGGTTTGATTTTATCAGGAAGGAGAGGGAGACGAGATTGATATTGTGGAAAGTTCGAAAGCAGACGAGTACCGGCAACGAACCGAAGTCTTATGTCCAAAGTGTACCCATCAAGAAGCCTTTTTCTATCAGATGCAAACACGCTCTGCTGATGAGCCAATGACCACGTTTTATGAGTGCTGTAATAAACAGTGTAAATTCACTTGGAGGGAATAGAAACGTTACACGCATTCTTTGGAGGGACACTCATCAATCAGGATTTTATTAATGGCCAAATCAATAGTAGCTGGGGCATTAGAAAAGTTTAGGCCCATTTTCACTTGGTCGTTATCAATGCGTTTCTCACCAGCCCCCGCAGCAGTTCCATTTTCTCCAGCAAAAATGGAAACTGCAAACTGTCTACACGATCAACACCTCATAATGCCCCTGAGCGATAACAACATTGAATCAGCAGCACAACAAGGGACACAAATAATATCCTCAGGTGGCTTAATTGCAACCCCCACAGATACCGTCTATGGAATAGCTGCTGACGCCCAAAATGACTCTGCGATTTCCAAACTTTACGAAATAAAAGGTCGCGTTGCTTCAAAACCTATAGCCATCTGCGTATCAGAAATCGACCAAGTGCACCAATGGGGCAAAGTAAAAGTACCTCGTGCGCTACTGGAAGATCTGCTACCTGGGCCTGTTACCCTAGTTTTCGAACGCCAGCCGGTGCTAAATCCTAATCTGAATCCAACTACAAATCTCATAGGAATTCGAATACCAAATAATCGCTTCATAGTAAGACTAGCCGAACTCCATGGTGGTCCTGTAGCCCTCACCAGCGCAAATTTCTCCAATGACCCAAGCACATTAGAAATCCAAGAATTCCAGGACATGTGGCCCTCCCTCCAAGGAATCTTTGATGGGGGAAGATTATCTACATGCGAAAAGAGTGAAGCTGCTGCAAGGGCTGGTTCCACTGTGATCGATCTTAGCAATCAGGGCTCATTTAACATTATCAGAGAGGGAACAGCCCTTAATCACTGTGTAAAGTTATTAAAAGATAAGTATAATCTAACTGAACTTCTACAAACCAGCAAGTGAAGATCAATTATCAATTATTATTATTTAAAGCTCCATGCATCGATTGTACAAGCGTCTGTAAGTTTGATAAATGCTTTTTGATAAATAAACGAATCATTTTAAACAATTAACTCAAACTGACCTTAAAATCATAGGTCTTCCGAACCGCATGGAAATTATTTGTGCTTATGTACATACTGGTAACATATCAGTGGTGCATACAGCGTCGAGAACCCATAAGCATGCTACATACCCCACACAATCCAAATGAGGAACGCGGAAGGTTTAAGTTTTCTCTCTCAGATGCTCCCTTACTACTCATTGTTTATGTTTCGCAGGCGGATCGTCTGTGTTAATGCGATACCGTAGAGAGAAGAGATTACGTAAAATCAAAATCTTTTGCTCGTTGAGTTCTCTGTTGCTGTCCGGTTGTCCTCCGGTGAACAGCACGAAAATATTGCTGCTGTGCAGAAATATTAATTAGTTGTTAGTTCTGTTGTAAATTATTGTTCAATTTTTAGTCAGTTAAAACCGTGAAATGCAATGACCTTCTTATTGTCTATTTGATGCATGCAACACCCACACCACACGGTTGTATGGGTAAGAGCAATTTTTCGTTTATTTTAAATAATTAAAGTTGGAAATGACGCATGCCAAAATAACATTTGAAGTTTAAAAATGCATTTACATCCACTCGCCACTACTCACCTAGTAAATAAAGTTTGCTTACTTGTAATTCGAATTTAATAAGTAGAATATAATAAATTATTGGAATACACAAATAGTGACACTATAAAAACGTTCATAAGGTAACGCCTCGCGTGTTTTATAATTTTTTAATTTCTACAGCAATGATGACTACTGGGAATCCTGCGGGTGCTGCTATCAGCGAATAAAGGTCAAAGATTTTAAATTTTGTGATGGACCCAACGATTGAAGATTTCTTGTTTCATTAAGGTAAATAAAATGACGAAAGTTGAAAGTGTTTCAAAGTTAAGGCAAATGACACATGTATTGAGATTCATGAAGTAGTATATCATCATTTTCTTATCCATCAGGCAATAATAATTATTCAAAATGGTTCCAAAAACGACATCATCGTCTTCATCGAAAGCAGGAGGCGGAGCCTCATCTGCTTCTTCTTCGTCAGACCTTTACAACAAAATGCATGACTATGTCCTGAGTCGTACCCCTGATCAGTCAGCAGCGTCCCAGTTTATGCACCAAGTGATGCGTCAAGCGGTTGCATCAATTAGCCTTGAAATTGGGTGGCACACTGCTCATTTGTCTGCATTGGACGTACTCTCAGACTTGGCGGTTCGGTATTTGCTTCAAGTGGCAAAACAGTCTAAAAAGTATACGGAACATTATGGACGTACACTGGTCAACGAAGACGATGTGGCACTGGGCTTCAAAGATATGAATATTTCAGTGTCTGAACTCGAGGAATACATTCAGAATTTTGATCCTGTAGCAATCCCCAAAGAAATTCCATATATCCCTGTTCCACGAAAGACGGATCTAAATATTTTGAGACCAGGCTCCTCGGAAATGTTGACCAGACCTAATCATGTGCATGAGTATATGCCGCCCATGATACAGGAGCAACCTGAGGAGGAAAGTGAAACTGAGAAAGAGGTGGTGGCAATTGAAGTTCCTGTTGTCTCCGAAGAAGTCCAAATAAAATCTGAACTGATAGACGAATCTGCAATGACGAATGGAACTGATTCTATGCAAAATGGAATATTGCCTTTGGTTGTCGAAGAACCTTCCCAGGTTCCTGAAGTCGCTTCCGAGCTGGTTGTCTCTGAAATTCAACCTGTCGTCATCACAGAAGAGGTTGAAATCAAAACTGAGAATCCACCCGAAAGTGAGGCAGTGATGCAGCCTGAGGAAAGTAAAAGCGTTCTTCACCAAGTTAGCATTGTCCAAAATGATTTGGAGGAAAGCAGTGACGATGACATTGAGCCTGCTGCTTCCAAAGCTGCCTCTATCTTTGCCACTTTCAAATCAACGAAAAAGTAAGACAAGTGCATGATGGAAAATATTTATGGTGTTATGATCGCGGTCTAGCATAACATTTAATTTTGCAATATTTGTTCATTTCAGGTTGGAGTCAGCAAGCGAAAATGCAGCCCTGAAACGTGTTCGCAAACTGCTTGAAGAACAAGGTCATCCTGAGAGAGTTGTCACATCAGTTTTAATGACGTCCTCAGGCTTCCTGTCTGAATCGAGAGAAGGTCGACTACCAGAAAGTAAACCTCCCGCTGTTCGTTCGTTTTTCGATCCTCCAGCTCCACCGCCTAAGGAAGCCAAGAAGACTACAATGAAGAAGATCCTTCACGGTGTGAAAAAGGACAAGGGTCACTCCGAGTCGGAAGGGGAAAACATGGACGGTCCAGGTTTGTTTGGAGTCATGGATAAGATAACACCAGCTGGGGCAGGTAGTACAGGAGCTGTAAATGAAGCAGTGGATATTGGAGCTGAAAATGGAGTTTTGGCAGATGTCAATAAAGAAATTCCAAAGAAAAAGCTTTCCAAGCACGAGAGGAAACTGCTTCAAAAGCAAAAGAAGGAACTGAAGGCTAGAAAAAAGTTAAAGATGAAGAGCAAAGAAGAGAAACTACTTTTGAAAGCAAAGTCAGTCCAGGCTGCCGCTGCCTCTAAAGAGCTTGAGTCAAGTACATCTACGCCTGGCATTAAGAATAAACTAAAAATCTTTACAAAGATGAAATCCAGCAAGTTGGATTCTAGTGGCTCGCCAATAAAGAAGAAGAAGAAAGACAAGAAGAATAGGTTAAAACTGAAAGAGTTGAAAAAACCTGAACAGCCTGTTGGCGAGGATGCGATGGCAATGAAAGCTCCGCCAGCTCCAACGGGAACCGAACTGATTGAGAGCGACGAGGACTTTTCAACTGCGGACGGAGGTGTTGTTTCACCTGTTCATATTAGAAATCCTGCAGCTATCCTGCACGCTGCAGAAGAACAAGCATTACCTTTGATACCCAAGAAGAAGATAAAGAAAGAAAAGGAAGTTATCAACAGCAGCAACATTTCTGTGAAAATGAAGCCACCGGTCCTCAACTTAAATCAGCACCCTGCTATGACGAAAAAGATAATCAAGCAAGAGAAGCACCCACTGGACACGACCATTTCTCCACCGCAACGCCCTCCCATTCCGAAAACCAAGATTAGCAAGCTTACTAAACGACCGATGCTACATGAGGGAATGGGTGAACCCCCATTAAAGAAGAAGAGAGGTCGTCCCAAGAAGATTTGGGGAGAGGGAGGTGTCAACATTCCTCCCGGAATTCCATCTGGGGGTGGTCCTGTTCCGTTACCAGCGGCTCAGCTTGCTTCAATTGGCAAGTCACTTATGATAAAGGAACCATCTTTAAAACTTCCTAAAAATTTACCAGCAGAACCTCCTCTCAAGATGATGAAAATTCGAAGGGAGCACATGGAAATTCAAGGTTTGGCTGCAAACGTTCCGCCAACATTAGTGACGAAACCTCCCTCAATGTCCCCCAACAAAAATCCAATAGCAGCAAATGCTGCTGCTGCTCTAGCAAGTGCTGAACTTCTCAAAAGACTTCCTGCACAACCTGGGCTAATCCCAGACAGGATCTCTCCAGTTCCCCCGGTTCGCATTCCAAAGGACCTACCATCATCGATCTCAATCACTCCAGCAGCTCTTTCATCGCCACAAAAGGAAGTTGCGGGACCATCCACTTCCAGAGGCTTTTCCGGTGCATTACCTCCAAATGTATGTTCTTCTGTAACAATAACCAGGATAAACATGAGTCACCAACAGAAACTACCCAGCCCGTATGACGACTCGGTAACTCCAGGAATCGGACCACCACCCGGACTCGACGGTCCACACAAAAGAAATAAGCTCAAAGGAGTGCCACCCCCACCACCTTTGCAAATTCCAATCCAGGCTGAAACTGAGTCTGGCATTACGATAACACCAATCATGATGGGTGGAGGTGGGGGAGGAAATAAAGAGCATCGATATGATCATCCGCTTCCACCACCTCCTCCACTGCAGGAAAGACCTACTCCGAAGCACTCCATGCTAGCAAAGTTGGATGAGGAGCTGAGCTCCACACCTGCCCCCAATTCATTGGCATCTTCTTCTTCTAAGGAACAGCGACGAAAAGACAAAGATTTGCGTAAAAAGTTGAAAAAAGAGAAGAAGAAGAAGGCCAAAGACAAGGACAAGGACAAATCCAAAGAGAAGTCTGATAAGATCAAGAAAAAGAAGGATAAATCTGGCGAGAGTACTTCAGGTGGGGACATTGGAGATACCCCACCGCCTGCCACGGTGCCTAAGCTCACGTTAAAGTTGGGTGGACATTCAAGCACCCCAACTCCTGTAGATAGCCCAAATCCACCACAGGTCTACCACGAACCGCCTCTTCCTGCACCTCCGCCACTGAAAAAATTAAGTTTGAAGTTGACGGAGGAACCAAAGCCACCTAAGCAGCCAAAAGTTGTAGCAAAAATAGAAGAAGAGGAGGATATCGAGGTGGCTCGATTTGCCCCACTAGTGACAAGACCACAAAAACCTGCACGAGCTGCCAAAGCGCATGCTGCGGCTGCAGTGGCAGCAGTTGCAATGGGTGCTTCCGTTAGTCAAGAAATTGTCCAGTTTCCATCAACAAAGGACTCAAAGATGGATTCTAGGCGAGGGAGAGGAAGGCCCCCGAAAGGAGGAGCTATTCCTGGTGTTCCGGCACCACCAACTCCATCAGCCTCTAAACCAGTCAAATCGTCCCTTACAGTGCTTGAGACAGAAACAGTTGGTTGCATCATTGACGAACAAGTAAGTGAAATACTACTACTCACAATTAATAATGTTATTATTTGTTACAAACATTTTTCTGCATCTATGCATGCGCGTTATATCTTTCCTATGTTCTCCATTACATTTTTTTTCTCTTTTCATTTTTGAGTTTTGTTTTGGAAAGAATATTTTTTTCAATATAATTTGTATCATAATTCTGATTTTGAACGATGATTATTTCGGTTTTTTGGCAATGAAAGTATTGTAATTTGTGTATAAATTATATTATGTATGGGCACAAAGAATTCATTGGGAAATGTAACAACGAGGTCCAAATCGAGAACCCTTTTGTTGGCTGTAAAGCAGAAAGCCTGCATGCTGAAAAAAGCCGTTAAAAGGAAAACTGCAAATACAAACCGACGACTAAATAAGCGTCGAGGCAGAAAAAGAAAGTTAAAGTGAAACTGAGGTAACATTTTGTGGTACGTGTAGGTGTAAATCTCGTTAAAATTCTTGCTCTCTGATAGAAAAGTAGATGTAATTTTTTCATGTAGTCATAATGTTTCATCTAAATTTTTCAATCCATCCTTGTACTATGTGGCCTTCTCGGCTCTCACAATTTTCGATTTTCAAACTTTAATACTGAAACCAAAGCTGTTAAGAAATGAGCTTTGTTAAAGGAAGTTCCGCATGCAAAACACTGTCACCTGTCTCATCGTCCTATTACTAATAGTTGTATTTTCATCACTTTTCCCACCTTCTTGGGAGACTAATGTCATAACTTTTCTCATAATTTCACCATAGGGAAACAAGATTTGGATTTGTCCAGCTTGCGGTCGCCAAGATGACGGAAGTCCTATGATTGGCTGTGACATTTGTGATGACTGGTATCACTTTGCTTGCATGGGGATCGAGCAGGAGCCTTCTGAAGAGGAGCAGTGGTATTGTCCGCGTTGCCTTAGAAAACAGAAACCGGAAGGGAAGCAGAAGAAGAGAAAGTAAGAATGAATTCTGTGTGTGGAAAAAGAGAAAGGGACGAGCTAAGAAACCCTGGTGTTCTTGTTAAATTTAACTTGTAAAAACTAGACTAAAGTGCTTAATAATTTGTTTTTATTTCCAAAATGTTTACGAAAAAGTACGATTTAAAAAAAATGAATTTTTTGTTATATTGTAGTAGTAAGTTGTTTCCAAACTCGTTGCCTTATTGTTATTATTATTATTATTAATGGATAAGTTTATATATTTATTAATAGTTTTATTTATTTATGTTGGGAAAGTGATAATAAAAAATAAAAATACATTTTTTTGCAGTCAAAGTTAATTTGTAGCCACGTGCATTGAGTCCGTTCCACATTTTCCATCTCATAGTAAATGACGTAGTTTTTAGTTTGCATCTTCAATATTATGCGTCAGGTCTTATTGTGTATTTTTGATATGATTGCAACCTATTGTTTTGTCCCATTTAATTGGTCCTCAATACATAATAAAAGAGATTAACGCGAATGGTACTTCAGACGCAAGCAATAAAAAATAGTTAAATTAATGAGGCTATTAAATATATCGAGGACTGGTGACATATTGGCATTACTGGCAAGTGGTGTCTCTAACACTCGTTGGAACAATCGGGAAAGGTTTTTAGGATGCCCAAATTGAAAGGAAAGCGGTGGGTCACAGTAATGGAGATCACTTTAGCCTGTAGGAAATCATACTTGCAACTTACACTAGTTATAGTTTGTTTCCTTGAGTGTTGCAATTTAGGTGTGGAAGCTAGAAAGTATTGTGACGCTTCAAGCACTGCAGTAACAAAATCTCATGACAAAACCTGCGATAAAGAATTTATTTTCTGTGTACCTGGACTTGGAGGAATTCCTGCAAAATGTCCAGAGCATCTAGTTTACAACCCCAAACGAGAAAACTGTGATATTCCCAAGTCCTGTGGAGGTAGTTAATTATTCTTTTTAAAATTTAGTTTGAATAAATAGTGGCATGTTTATGGGAAACAATATGCATTTTTAGGGACACACGAAATTGATAGACAATGCATAGGAAAGCCTTGTGGACTACATGCAGATCCCGGATGCGAAACGTACTATATTTGCTCTGGAGGAAACCGAATTCGGAAGAAATGCCCTACTGGCTACTTTTTCGACACCGAGGACCTGGATTGTCAAGATCCAACAGTAGAGGAGGTTGTATGTTTCGATGATGTAATATCAAAACCTTTGGAACCAACGGACATTCAACCCGACACATCATTTTCTCTCTCGGATACGGACGATCCCATTACTCCAGTGGATGCTGGAAAGCCCAAAAGTCCTGGGGATGGGAAATGTCCAGATGGGAGCAAGTGCCCTGCTGATGGTAAATGTCCTGATGGGAGCAGATGCCGATGCCCGGATGGTAGCAAATGTCCTGCTGCTGATCTAAAATGTCCTGATAGTAGCCTGTGTCCTGAAATTCGATGTCTGGATGGAAGCAAATGTCCTGCTGATGGTATATGTCCGGATAGGAGCAGCTGCCGTGGTCGCGGTAAATTCTGTCCACCTCATACTTTCAAAGCACCTCCTGATGCTCCGGTTTCCCCCACAAAGGACGGAATAGTACTAGAATTGCCTAAAGTGACTGACTGGGGAAAATGGAATGATTGGGAAAGCTGTCCCAAAGGAACCTACGCCACAGCAATGTCCGTGTGGAAAAGAAGTATCGAGGATGACACCGGAACCTACGATCATGGTGGTGTTGTATCCATTGGATTTAAATGTGAGGATCCCTTGCAAATGAAGAAACCAGTTAAAGGAGATCCAAAGGTCATCGGTCAATACGCCAAGGATTCACCCGACAACAAATGGTACGCGTGGCTGGAATGTGATGAAGGAATGGCGGTTGGAGTACAATTAAGTCAGCAGGATGACCAAGGTCCAAAGGATGACACGGCTACAGATAACGTGAAAATGTATGCACAACAGTATGAGGCAATAGTGTAATACATTCGAAATATTTCTATTGTTTTTTAATTTCTTTTACAGGATATGTAGTTGTGGACCGGAAAAGGAGAAATTCAAACCTTACCATATAAAGAAACCCGCATACAACAAAGTCGGTAATCAAAGGGGAGCGTGGACAGAAGCCAAGTAATCATACATAAACATAATAAATAGAACATTTAAACATTCCATTTTGAGTCAATCTACAAAAGTTTTTTTTTTCTCTTCAGATATTGTAACAAAAGGCAAGCCATTTGTGGCATCAAAACTCAGATGCAGGACTGGAGACAGACAAATTGTAAGATTCCGTAAAACGCTAATGAAAAATCTGAATTTTCAGAGGTACTTATCGTATGCTTGCTCTCTTTTCTCCCTTCTCCAGTCATTAAAATCGAAAAGGAGGACATGACAGGCATGAATCAAATGCACGTAAAATGCTGCGACGTTCCTTCGCCCGCAGCAATGTGCACGGCAAGGGAAACTTTACAGTATATTCAACGATGTGACAATTCGCTGGCGTCAAGCCCGCGCCCCTGTCAAGCTCGAGTTCTAGTTGGCACCGCCTACAACAAGAAGCATTACCAACACACCATCTCATTTTACACAAGTCTTGGGTTCACACTCAGCGAAAGCATTCCGAATTTGAAGGCATCAGTGGACGCTGACGTGCAATGCGATTCTGGAGAGTGTGAAATCAACTACCAGAAATTAGATGGAAGTAGAATTTATAGGATAGCTCAGTACGAATATGGGGAGGTTAAAGTTCAGCCGTTTGTGAACGCCAAGATTCACCAGGTGATAATTGAATGTGGCATGTTTAAAATATATACAAACACATTGGTAACGATGGGGAAGAAGAAGGACGGCTCCTGGGCAGAAGATCAGTCTTTTGTTATATAAGTTTAATAAATTCCGAATTAAATTCCCAATGTCATTATTATTATTAGAGTAATAAATAATCATTTGATATAATGTCTCAAGGTTAACTTGAACGCATGTAATTGCCACTTGCGCAGAATCTGTTAATGAAGCATTACTTAATTGGCCATTGTGCTATGGGGAAATCACGACAAATCGTTACCTGCTCGTAAAATGAGATCACATAGCAAACTCTTTCATTCATGCAATCATTGTTGCGCTTGGCAGCACTAAGAAATGCACCATGCTGATATTAAATAAAATACTGGTTACAATACGGATACTAGTTTTCTTTACTCTTTTTACCGCCGGAGAGAGTAGGCAGAAGCACAAGATATTAAAGCGACCTCCTTACGCGCAATGTCCTCCAGAATTGAACCATCTTTCTGGGGTCTACCCTTTCCTGTACGAACTGTGTTCCCCAAAATACACTTATTGTTCGGAGGGTACTGTGATTACTGGAATTTGTCCTGATAATTTGTTCTTTAATCCTGAATTTCTGGATTGTGATAATATCGCCAATATTGAAAAGTGTAGTAAAAAATATGCCAATGTAACGAGGAAAGTGTCAAAATCTCGCTCGTTCCAGGATGAACCCAGTCTTAACGACTGTTCCCGCAGACCTTGCAATTTTTATCCAAATGCGGATGACGAGACAGGGAGCACTTATGTATTTTGCAATGACGGCGCAACAATCATAAGAAATTGTACAACTGGATACGTGTTTGACGTTAAAACTTCAGACTGTCAGTTGAAGGAACTAGCAGAGATTTGGAAAGTTCCTGAACTAGGGTATGGAAACCTGGAGGAAGATAATCCCCTCTTAGCACTCAATGACTTGAACTCCAATGCTGCAAGTTTCCAGGGAAATCCACCTACATCTGTGATGGGACTGGAGCCTGGCAATGGAGTTTACATTATGCAAGACCCTACCCCCAAGAAAGGCAAGACTCCCCCTTTAGATGCGAGTTGGTCAAATTACGAAGTTTGTCCTAACGGTACATATGTTACAAAAATTACCAAAGAGGGATGCACATGTTCCCTGCCTCAAGGATCGTATCGGTCTGGAGAAGGGAATGAAGCTGGAAACAGTACGAGGAAACGTAGACAAGTGGCTGAGAACGCACCAGAGGTCCACTTTTTTCGTCATCCCGCTGGCATTAATTTGTCTACTGTGGACTGTGGGATGAAAAATGAGGGTGCTATAAATGGTGTGGCAGTTAACAATGATAGTGTAGAATTCCTATGTTCAAATAGCAAAAATGTAACAAAAGATGCTGAATTCTGCCCCATCACAAAAGCCGTGTGCGGCATAAGTTTCCAATTGGTTCAAAAGACCAACAAGATTAACAATGTTCGCATCCGTTGCTGTCCAGTGAGGAGTCCTCTATTTAAGCCGGAAGAAGAACTAGCTTTCATATACTCGTTCGATAATACTGATCACGATAACTGGCGCAAATTCCAATTTGAAACTGGGGTTTATGGCGTGACCATTTCACCTGAAGACAGACAGTTGGAAGCATTTTATTCCTCGCTAGGCTTTACGTTCGAAATGTTGTTGAATGATCTCGAGAAAAGTCTGCGGGAGAAAACAGACTGCTTAAAGACAAACACATGCATTTATTCATGGCCAACTTTTGAGTTTAAGTGCAAAGACATGATCAGAATTGTGAAGAAGCTAATAATTCCACCGAGATCACGTACAAAATTGTATCTGGCTTACGCGCAAGCTGGATACTTTAAGATTTACACCAACAAGTTTATAGAGATAGTTGAAGATATAGGCTCTGGGGCAAAATATGAGGAGCCGGTGTCTGTTATCGATGGAGATTTGGAACTGCCAGAAGCTAAGAGGAACAAAAGAGCTGCACCGGAAAACAAAGAAGCTGCACCTTTGAAAGCTCGGGACATGAGTGGTATAAAGGAGAGCCAGCCACCTAAATTATGTCCTTTCCATAATTTGCCAGCAAGTAAGACTATTGAGTTGGAGCCTCCACGTACAGCAATTATTTCCAGCCCTGTTGTATATAACTTAGGACTGTGGGGTAACTGGCAAAACTGTTCATCGGATACATATGTGAGTAGATTTAGACAAGTAACGCATGATGTGAAAAATAAGGATGGTAAGAGGATCGACAAGGTAGGAGTTGTTCAGTTGGGACTGGGATGCACAAAGTTGCAACGTTCTGGGGATCGTGATATTCAGGAATTAGATTTTGTGAATCCTGGATTCACAAAGAAGAGATGGAAAGGAGATTCGTGGAAAGGGGGAATATGCGACCATGGAGTGCACGTTGGATTTCAAATGAAAACTGGCTCAAAGTCAGCCAACGATATGAGTAAGTTCAACATACTACTTCATACATTCTTTTTTCTATACTCCAAATTAACATAATATATTTGTAAAATTATTCATTACTTTAGTTGGAACCATGGAAATGCGGATGATTTGCAGTTGTGACAAAACAGATTTGGATAATGCATCAGAAGGTGAAGATGATGGAGCTACCAAATCAAAACGCTCAAAAAGGAAGCATCGTTCCAAGAGTAATGCCACTAGTAAAATAATGCCCAAAACTGATGGCTGGACACAGGAACAAGTATGCGAGCCACTACAAGCGTTACAGGGACTGGTTCCTCAGGAGCATGAGTTGAAAACAGAGATGAGCAAATACGATAATCACGGGCTTATCAATATAAAAATGAAATGCGTCGATATCCCAAATCCTGGACAAAATTGCCAACCTAACCAGGTAAAAAAACATTGTACAAGGGTTAAAAATTTATTAAATCGATGAGTTATTTTGTAAGATGATGGTTATGATTGATCAGAAACGAGTTCTTCTCAGCCGTTGCGAAAACAAAGACTCTGTAAGACAAGGCTGCATCTACAGTGCAAAAATTGGAGTTGGATATGACTTAAATTCCGAAACAACAAACCTTGCAAATGTTCTGGAGTCTGTTGGATATACACTGGGCTGTGTGACACTCAAGCTTAGGCAGAACTTTCAAACCAAATTTCCAGAGTCTCCGATTTATAGAGAGCCAATTTGGCAACCTCCAACAGCGGTGGATGGACTTATACAAACGCAGCCAAATGCACAGACAGATATCTACCAAATTGTAGGGGATTGTGGGCCATACAAAATCCGGACAAATAGATTTATAAAGCTCACAAACGGTAGCAACGAGGAAGAATTTGACTTGCCCTTGCCAGCCATGGAGACGAGAGAACCTTGCTGGAGGGACTTTATCGAAATGATTCCTTTCAATCTGAGAGATAAGAAAAATTTCACCCAAGGTGACGTACTAAAATTCCATGATGAATATACAATGGATAACTTTACAACGACAGTTGGAGGCCTCATTCTTACTTCGCCCCAAGTCACAAACTTTGGCACATGGGAAATCCAAAGAGGATGGAAACAATGTCCCCCTGGATCATATATTGCTGCTATCGCTGCAAATCGTTACCAAGCAAGTGAAACTGATCATTTGGGAATCACCCAGATTGGATTTAGCTGTGTGAATGTCACAACAGGGAAAGAAGTTGAGGTGCTGGCTATGAAAACGCCAGGACTGCCAGGACAAAATAAAGACTCGTTAAGCAAATGGTTCAACTGCTCCACCAAAGGAAGTGTAGCCTATGGGTTTCAATTATACTCGCAGCCAACTCAGTGGGTTGGTGTTGATGATGTTGCCGCTAATGGTGCGCTTCTAGTCTGTTCGAATGGAGAAGTCGCTCTTGCCAGGTTCGACGGGGGGAACCAAGCCGAGGAAGATGGTCACGAGCACAGTGGCTTATGGTCCGATGCTCAAACTTGTCGGCCAAAACAGGCTCTATGTGGATTCATTGGACAATTCCAAAAGTTTGAGAATCCCTACAGTAGCGAGGACGACGTTGTTGATAACACAGGTTTGAATAATCTGCAAGGCAAGTGTTGTAATGTAGACCACCCAGCGTCGACTTGTGAACCTGTGGTAAGACGTGTACTTGTTGGGCTCTGTGACAACAGCAATGGCACGGTAGAGCATCCTTGTCGTGTCAAGTTGGACGTGGGAGTCTCATATTCTCTTGAGAGTACAGGAACGGCGAAAAGAAACTTTCACGAGAGCATTGGGTTCACATCAGAATGTGCTGGAAAGATTCTCGCTGGAACATTTCAAAAGGGAGTAAAGTGCAAGGCAGAACGACAAATTTGTGAGTTGGAATGGAACAGTGTACCCTTACAAACATGGAATGCGGAAGATACATTTAAAGACTATGTAACAATCCCTGCGGCCAAGAAAACTCCTATTTACCAAATTCAAGGGCGATGTGACGATTTTGTGGTGAAAACAAGCAGATACGTGGCTAACGATTTAGTTCGTGAGATAACTTTGACAGATGACGACATTCGGAAAGGGACACAATGTTGGGAAGATAACATCCCAATACATGCTCATTTACCGGATGGAGTGTCAAAACTCAGAGTTGAGCCCAAGCCCAGATCAAAGGAACTCCGGGATCCTGAGAAGCCAGAGTATGATTTTGTGGACGATGGTGTTGTGCTGTATTCTCCAGTTCTGAATACAACTTTCCCAGATGAAACAGATGAAGACAATTGGCAATATTGTAATAAAGTAACGAAAGACGGCTACTGGTACGCAGATAGCGTGTACGTGGAGCGACAAGGGAGCTCGAACGACCAAGCTGGACTGGTGGCTATTGCGTTACATTGCAGGAATCCAAAGCTGACTGGAGATGGGGACCACGTGATAAGCGTAAGGACACCAGGAGCAGTCATTTTAGATGAGGGTGTGTGGGATTGGAAAAGGTGTGAATGTGGGGCAGGTGTTGGATTCCAGATTAGTTCTGTTCCAGCACAACAGCTTGGCGATGACTTGGGTATTGAATCCTTCAAATTATTTTGCTCGTGTGCACCACCTGTGTCAAAAAAGAGTGACGAGTTTCCAAAGGATCTTCAAGAAGACAAAGGAACCTGGACCAAAGAACAGTTATGCAGACCAAGACAAGCGATTTGTGGATTGCAGACAAGGAGCAAGCCTTTCAAAGTGGTGGAAAACTTATTAACATGGGACAACATCGGGATCACTCAAGCAAAGGTCAAATGTTGCGATGTACCCAATCCAGCGGAATTTTGTCAACCAAAACAAGTTTTACGGGAAGTTGGGTAGGTGTCCATCTTCATAATAACCGTGTTTCAATCCAAAAATATTTTCGTTTCATTTATGATCTAAGGATTTCTTTTCCCTTTTTGCATTTTCAAGTACTTGTGAAAATGGAAACGAGGAAATGAAAAGACGATGCATCATTGACACGATTGTGGGAGTCACCTATGACCATGATGACCTAGCAAAGAAGAATCTGGCAAACTTTTACGAGTATTGTTTGATTTTAAATTTATGCACAATCTTATTTATTTATGCTTTCTTAAAAGCACACATAATACCAATAAGTTCTTGTTTCCTCAGATCAATTGGCTGGGGTCTGGATTGTGTGATCCCAGAGCTTGAGAGAAACTTTAAGGAGAATATGGATCCAAAAAACTCCCAGTATGAGGGCACAAAGTATTCCTGGGAACAAGCCAACACACAACAAATATGGCATTTGGGATCCCGAATTCAAGACATTATTGACATCAAAGATCGAACACGCACCTTGATTTACCAGATTGTTGGTGAGTGTGGCCCGTATCTTGTTGCCACTGATAGCTTCATTCGTGAAGATACGAATTTGAGGAACGAAGCGAATGTAATGGAGGATACGTACCGGTACAAGAAGACTGTGCGACATCCTCCCGCTGCTCCATGTTGGACAAATCATCGAAGCAGATTCCCGGCGAGAGATTATATTGATATTTCAGGCAAATTTAATTGTCATGAGTATCCTTTCCATAGATTTTCGTCTCCAGGAAAATTTACATTGTCCAATTTGACAAGCAATGGGCTGGAGATAGAATATCCTGCCGCCACGAAAAAGAAATTAAACTCTCTGGTCAGGGCTCGAGAAGAGTGTTCGGAAGGTAGTTACCTTATGGGCTATGCAACAGAGAAAAGGAAGTTGGAGGGGGATGATTTGGGTACTGTTCATTACTTGGCCAAGTGTAAAAAGCTGAGTAACGTATCACAAGCTAAACATGTACATGGCTATGATAGCGAGAGTAAAAGAGCCAAGGCAAGAAATAATACAAACGAGGAGGAAGAAAAGAAAAGTGAAAAGGATGAGTTGCTTTTGAAACATCCTTCAGAAAGCTTTGATAAACAGCATTTGATGACCTCTTTTCAAAAATGCATTGATGGTGTGTTGGTAGGATTTCAAGTGCAAACAAATGGCAAACCTGATACAGATGACACTGGAGTCGAAGACATTAGAATGGTAATTTTCAAACTGAGTGTAATCAAGAATAGCTAGAAAATGAGTGTACCTAATTCAGAAACTAATTCCCATACATATAATTAGATGTGCTCAGTCGGTAAGCCTTTGGAGCCCCTATTGAAGCCCAAAAACGACTGGGATGATGCTGTGGAATCCTGTAGACCATACCAGGCGCTATGTGCTGTTTCTGCCAAATTTGGTCCAGCATCCGTTGGAAACTGGAGTGTTATCGACGGGATTGGCATATCTCAAGTAAGAATGGCTTGCTGTGATGTACCGAGTCCCGCCTTAGAAAGTCATCCTTTTCACCCGAAGGAAGTACAAAGGCTCGCCATAGTCTGTAATAACCTTCAGTATGAGAATGATCGTGACTGTGAAATGGAGTTGGACATTGGGGTGACCTATGACATGGAAGAGAATTTGGAGCAGAGTAAAATGCATTTGAGTATAGGGTATTCCATGCCGTGTGTGATTAGCGACTTGATTGATACATTTAGGGAGACACGAAAGGTGGAATGTCCAATTGGAAAAATATCTTGTTTTGACTGGAAGAGACATTTAAACTCCAAAATATTCCAGCACGGCTTGACATCATATAAGAATGCTACACGTGTAAAAGCATTCACTAGGCTGGATTGGTATCAAACTACTGCCAAACTTAATAATCTCTTGATACTCAGCAATGAATTTGAGCTAGTCATATCAGATAAAAGAGGCGAAATTGATAGGCAAAAATTTACGATTCCATTGGAAAACTTTCCAGAGTTGAACGAAAAACCATACTGCGACCACTCTGATAAGGATCGTAAGAGTCCAAAGACCAGTGAGTCTGGGAAGCTCATACCCGACAACCTAATTTCACCAATGAAAATAGAAGGACGAAATTTTTCCCAAATGAATGTTTGGTCTCCTTCAGAAAGTTTTAAATTCATTGATGACACTGATGTACTGACTACGAAGCCACCAAACACACTGGTCAGGGATGGAGAGCAAGGGATAGGCAAAAACGAGCAACCACCTTGGGATGAATGGGTTAATTGTCCGCAAGGCACTTTCCTTAGCGTTGTCCATAGCGAGAATAAAGGGAAAAAACTCTTTAGGTTTAAATGTGTTAATCCAGTTAATGGTGAGTTGTACGATGAAGAGGGAGCTGGAAAATCACCTGGCTGGAAGTTGAACAAATCGAATGAGAAATTACCAAAGGGAACAGTAAAGCCAAATGGAAGCGTGGAGACGTGTAATTGTCCTGAAATGCCATTTTCTTTAGTCATTGGGGCTAAAACAACAAGAAATCAAAAGTCAGGGGCTTTAGTTGCTATGAAGCTGTTGTGTCCTTGTGACAAAATCGGTCTCACTAATGGAACAACTGAAGATGGTAAAGTTACCGAATATATGGTTTGCAAAGACAGACAAGCCTTGTGCGGGTTTCGGGTCCAAAGAAGTCAAAAGGATGGGATAGCTAGCAGATTTCAAGGTGCTTGTTGTGACCTCTGGTCTCCACTGAATGAGTGCGATCCTCGTGAAGCTCTTCATCGCTTGGTGATCTGTGACAACTCGTATTTCGACCAAGAACGAAATTGTAGCTTTGACGTGGATGTTGGTGTAACGTAAGCTTGCTTTTATATCACCCCTTTCTTTTCTAATATCTTGCCTAAAGACTTTAGTTTAAAAAAAACAATTTTCGTTCGCAGGTATGATTTTGAAAATTTCCATGAGCAAGTTAAATTATATGAAGCAATGAACTGGAACCTGGATTGCATGGCACAAGCACTCGCTGACAAATTCGCCATTGCTTTAGGTTCAAGTCAGGACACTGGTAAGGATTGGTCAAAGGATGCCAAAAAGAGTCCACTGGGCCAAGAATGGGATAGAATTCAAACCGGTCTCCATGAAATTCCTGTAAAGCCATGGACAAAACTGGAGATTTTTCAAGTTGTGGGGCAATGTGACATGTATAAAACATACACCGATCGTTTTCTGATCACCGAGTCGGTTACAGAAACAGGAGCAATTAAAAACACCCCCAAGGATCTCAGTAAAAAGGACAACGGTCCACCACTTAATGGTTCTTTGAAAAGAACCCCTCCAGAGTGTTGGCTGGATAAGAAACCGTCAAAGGGCAGTAGCATCTTGGTGAATAGTTTGAAACCACCGTTTTGGGATGGTGGCTATCATGAATTTGATGCAAGTGACCGAGGCAACAAGCTGTACACTTTGGGTGACAGCTCATCTCGAACAGGCTTTCGACTCGCAGTAAATAACCAAAGCAAGATTTCTGACGATAATTTTTATGACGATGAAGATTTGGTGGGACTTGTCCTCTGCCAGGACGACACTTATATCCGAAAATTTACGGGTAACGGCATACACTTTTGGTGTACCGCCCCCAACTATACTACACCTAATATCCGTTCGTTGAAGATATCGGGAGTACCAGTAGGTCACAAATTCGAACAGGGTACACCAGCAGCTTTCATTGGAATGACCAAGGACTCAAATGAGACTTCCATGACATTGATACAGTCTGTGCCACAGAAAAGCAAGAGAGATGACCATGGTAATTTACCAGCTTTGTACTGCCACCCAGGACAAGCAATTTGTGGTATTCAAGGGGGCAAGAACACTGGGGCAATTTGCTGCACGGTTGAAAATCCAGCATCCATGTGCGAGCCGAAAGAGAGGACAATGTTAACAGCAGTGTGCGACAACAGGAAAGACAGTCGTAAGAGGAAATGTGAGATGAAAATCGGTGTTGGGGTGACGTACAATTTCGAGGAGCACCCGATTTCCAGCTATTTTTACACCAGCGTGGGCTACATTCCAGAGTGCTTGCAAACCCTCAAGTCCAAGTTCCAAAACATGTCGTGTGTGTCACAAGGCAATTGTGAATACAACTGGGGTTCAGCTCCTCCCAATGTATGGAATAAAATGAAGGCTGCAACGCTAATTATTGATATGGAGCCGTACCAAAAGATAGAATACTACCAAAAAGTTGGAACCTGTACTTACCCGGAAGGAGAAATCATAATTCCAGTGCCATTTCTGGAAGGTAAGGTTTTCAATTCTGCAGACAAGCAAATCAAGACATTCGAGATGCTCTTAACGAGGAGTGACAGTGCTACTGGAGGTAAGAAAGTCGACGAGTGCAAGCTTAAATTCATGGATTTGTCTGAGAAGCCACCCCCGCCGCCAATACAGGATCATGCACCTATCAAACCAAAGAATAAATTTCCCTTGGATATTGAAGCGTTGCCATTTAGCTCCTTCCACGGAACGCAAGAGTCGGATAATTATGAGTACTTTTCCGAAGATTTTGCCAAAGACAACTCGATTGTACTAACTGGACCAATTGATCTTGATTTGGAATTGAATTTGAAACCCAAGTGGAGAAACTGGAGCAATTGTCAGCCAGATAGTTATGTAGCACAAATGGAGATTTACATTTCTACGGTGACTCGAGGAAAAGACAATAAGACCAAGGTGGACGCATTGGGAGTCAATCAGATGCTCCTATCGTGCGTCAATAAAAAGTGGCAAAATACCAACGATTTGGAACTGTTTACAGAAAAAGGGATGGTGTTACCTGAGGACAAGGATAGAATATATAGGCCTTGTCAAGAAGGTTGTGTAGCTATTGGTTTAGAGGTCCAACTGAGAAGTTATCAAGGTCCTTTGAAGGATGACAATGTGAGACATAATTCTTGTGAATTATTTTACAACATCCTATTGCAACATTTTACGTCTTTACAAGGACATATTTTATGTTCTTGCATCATTTCATTTTTAGGCATATGTCAACTTTAAACAATTGTGCTCTTGTGGAAATCATGCGGTGAACGAATTCACAAAAGTTGTAACGCCAAGAGATCATTATACCGGAAGGTGAGAATCAGTCAAGAAAAAAGTAAATCGTTATGCATAGTAAATGTCATAGAATCTTGAGTTAACTTGTCACATTTGCAGCTGGGAAACGCCTCAGGTTTGTCCACCAAGATACGCAGTCTGTGGGTACGCCTCTCAGTTTGGTGACTTTGAGCAAGTTGCTGAGAGTGACTTGCAAAAAACGTCTGATGCGTTCTTGCTTTATGATAATTGTAAGTTGTTAATTGATGTTCTTTAAGAATTATCGGGCTGTGTACTAAATAATGCTCATTTACAGTAGGAATAACTGGACTGAAGGCAAAATGCTGTTTTGTGCCTTCCCCTGTAAATACGTGCGAGCCCGTCGAGGCAAAGATACTTATTGCCGAATGCGATAATACGGATATCAAGAAAGGGAACAGGGTGTGTCAAGTAAGTACATAGCAAGTTTAATCGTGAGCTTAGCTTTAAAAAGTCTTTTACTTTGCTCATTATTATTATTTTTTAAATCATCACCACAGATTGAGATAGATGTAGGGCTGTCCTACATTTATCATGTGCATGGTGCCAGGATGTCAGATTATTACGAGAGCTTGGGATGGAACTTGGAGTGCACGAGGGATGAACTTATTGAAAAATTTAAAGCAAGCATTGGCATTAGTGAGTACGCAAAGGAACTTGATTGGAGTAGCACGAAACCCGGCAACGTTTGGAACCGTGCGGTCAATGGAACTTTAGAGATACCTATGGTTCCAAAAGCCAAATATAAAGTCTATCAAATCATTGGAACATGTGGGATGTACCGGGTATATTCCAACGTATTTATTTGGGCCAACAACTTGAATGAATCAGAAAGTAAAACCATACTTTTGAAAATTGGAAGCCCTTCACCGGATAGATGTTGGGCGGATGTTTCTCCAATAAAGGCAAGAAACTGGATTTCTCAGGTGCGGTATCAGTTGGTACCCAATTTCGATGCTTACGTAAGAATCAAGGATGATAAGATGATATTGTGGGAAGCGGAGGACAAGTCAGGGCGTAAGGGATGCAGAGTTCAAACTCCAGATCCTCCCCTTCCGGCGTTTAGGTGGGAGGATCCTCATCTTTGCCCTGTAAACTCTTACATTCGTTCATTCTCTGTCAGACGAGCCATAAATATGAATGCGGAATACATGCCAAAAGATATAGACGTGTACGGTGTTGTCATGGTAGCTTATCACTGCATGTACCCAAATATGACCGTAGCAGAAGAGAAGGTATACTCCTCGAAGATATTCGAAAGGGGCTTGGAAGAAAGACGGAGAGAGAATAAACGAAGTGAAAAGCACGATGCTCCTGGAGGTCGATATCAGTATTGTTTGGGTGCTGCCATGGGAGTGGAAATTGAGTCTATTCCAGCATCCAAGGCATTAGTGGACAACTATGGCATTCTCGATGTCCGCTTCATGTGCAAAACCATAGGGAAGGATAGTGATTTTGCTCATAAAGTAGATTTGATAGGCATTGATATTAATCCTCCAACCGTGTATGGAAACGCCGTTTGCAAAGCCAAACAAGCTTTGTGCTCATTCCAGGGTGCGTTCTCCAAGGGCATCGACAGAACTGAAGACAATTATGCAATGTCAAACATAAAAGTTGGCTGCTGCAATGTTCCATCACCTTTGGAGACAGGTATTCCAGAAACAAAGTTCCTATTGGCTGCCACGTGTGATAACCTTGTGTACAATCGTCCAAGGAAATGCCAGTATGTTTTGGGAGTTGGAATTCAGTACGATGTGAAAAATCACAAGGAGGCAACATACTTTTACTTGAGCGTAGGATACACGCCCACGTGTTTGGCTGAAGAGATTAAAACGAAATTTCCCGAGCTTCTCAAGTCTCCTCCGCAGGTATTCCAAGAAATGGCCCCAATGAAGTTGGCAATCACTGTGGAGGCGAGGACAAGAGTGGACATTTATCAACTTGTAGGGCAGCTTAATGCAGTTCGTGTGCACTCCAACGTGATTCAGAAGGTGGCTTTGGATAAAAAGTTGAGGGAGCTAGACAGAGCAAATTCCACGGAAAAGAGTAAGCTTCCAGAAATGGTGGAGAAAGAGTGCGAAGTGGATGGACTGGATATGGACATGAACCCATCTGCTCACGATGTTGATAAGCCCACCAAAATAGATAATTTGGAAATGCCGAAAACTGCTGTAAAGGAATGCAAATTTAAAGAAGGAGTGAATACCGCCGTCTACAAGTTATCGGCTGATAATGCGTACATTATTGAAGGCGTCAGAGATCTCAACATTGAAATCAACCATGAAACAACGTGGAGGGACTATGATTGGGCAAATTGCTCTGACGACGCCTTGGTCACAGGGTATGATTCCAAATCTGGTGACATTACTGTAGCATATGATGGGGAAAATAGGTTGGACTCTGACAAGTTTGGAATTGGAGCAATGGCAGTACAATGCGAGGGAATAAACGACAAGAGCTCTGGGAAGAAGGTGCTGTATCATGCGCAGAGTGGGTCCAACTTTGGAAAGACTGATTTCATAAGTAATGATTCTAGTCAACTAAAAGATGGAAGCTTTTGTAAGGAAGGTGTGGCCATAGGCTTTTCGCATCAAGTCCAGCCTTGGAGAAAATCCAATGACGATGAGGGTATGATTGACTTTCAACTTTATTGTTCCTGTGGAGATGTTGTGTGGAAAAGCAGTAAGGATGAAAAAGATAAAAAGAAAGATAAGCCATATAGTTGGACTGATCCGAGGTTCTGCAAACCCAGAGAAGCGATTTGTGGTTTTACAATACAGGCGCAAAAGCTGGCAACAGGTATACACTTATAACTTATAGTATTATTTGCAAACATTTTGATATTTAACTTTGTGCTTAGGATCTCTTCGTAAACATGACAATATTGCGGTGACCAATTTGAGGGCAAAATGTTGTGCGATCGAGTCCCCTGTTCAACAATGTGTTCCGGCTGAAAAACTAGCTTTGGTAAGACGCGCTACAAAATTCATGCAAAATTTATTCATATGTAATTGATATTAGTAAATTAAACTATGTAACAATCTCATATTAGGTTGGGGAATGCGACAATTCAAATGGAGTCATTAGAAAAGCGTGTAAGGTGGACCTGTACGTTGGCCTGACTTACAATTACAATAAGCTGGAGAACGCACGACCAATAAGGATTTACGAAGGACTAGGATGGAACCTTCCATGCGTAAAGGATGCTTTGGCAGAATCATTTGCACAAAGCATCAAATCAGCAAAGTTGTATACCTGGAAGGAGAAGAAAACCGCCAAATGTTGGAATAAATTACAAAAGATTTTCCATCCTTTAACAGCGCAACCAGGAACGAAAATGAAAATGTTTCAAGTAATTGGTTCTTGTGGATTCTACAAAGTATTTACTGGTAAATTTGTGGAACGACAAGAAGATGCTCATGGTGTGATTAGCAGTGTAAATGAGCATGATCTAGACAATGAGATTGGCGTAGACGAATGGGATCCTCCATGTTGGGAGTCGTCCACCCCTATTCGAGGAAGAGACTTCCTTATGTCGAAAATTTCCCCTAGTACAACATGCCCTCAGAGATCTAGTTCCAGGTTCCAATGCACAATGGAAGAGAAACTTCTCCAAAAAGAGACTGAAGGGAGTGTAGTCAGAAAAGGGTATGTGGTTACCACACCGAATCCGGCCCTGCCACATCATATTTGGGGAGGCAGGGCCGGATGCGGTGTGGTAACCACACCGCATCCGGCCCTGCCACATCATATTTGGGGAGGCTGGAAGTTTTGTCCAACAGGAACATACATTCGAGGATGGGCATCTGTCGCCGCTGGAATTGCATCAAAGAAAGAGAGGAAAAAAGATGACTACAGTGGAGTTGTTTTTGTTAAGGCAATATGTCAAGGGCCCGATGGCACCCGCAGCAGAGAAACAGAAATCACCTTCCTCCAGACTGAAAATGAATGGGATGAACCCAGTTGGGTAGGTACATATGAAACTATTTGCTTAAAATACAAATATGTAAAAGTTCACTTCAATTCCTAGGTGAAGAAGGGCAAGTATGGCACGCTTTATTGCGTGGGTGCTGGTATTGGAATACAAGGCGTTATACGAGCAACTAAAGCAACACACTCGCACGAAAAAAGTTCTCTTGAGCAGGATATATGGTACTTTCACGATACCAAGTTAATCTGTAGTTGTGGGAATGATGCCGGTTTCCTTCGAGAAGGCTTAAAACCAGTCGATGATAAGCAAACGAGAAGAGATGATATGGCCAAGGAGCAACCACTGGAGGCATGCAGACCTGGATATGCCCTTTGTGGCTTGAGAGTCTCCTGGGGTATGATCAATATTGGGGACATCAAAAAGCAGGATGGGTATGGCATATCAAATATGCAGGTAAGCCGCGAGCATATTATGCTATTGAAAGTGATGTTAAGTTATGCTTACACTCTTTTTTCTTGGATAATTAATTTTAGGCGACTTGCTGTGAAGTTCCATCACCAGCAAGCAGGTGTGCAAACTCGACTGAAAAAATGACCATTGCCACGTATTGTGACAACTCTCAGGGAACCGTACCTCGTCGTTGCATGTTTAATTTAGCAGTAGGGATAGCGTATAATTACGAGGATTACGAGACAGAGAGTTTATTTTACGACAGCAATGGCTTCACAACATCTTGCATTGCCGCAGATGTTCAGAAAATGTTTAAGGAAAGTAAACCGAAAGCGTGTTCGGAAAAGGGATGCAAATATAAATGGGATGACGCACCAAGCAGAATTTGGCAAGGAAGTGGTACTGTTTCACAAACTCAGGAGGTCAGACCCAAGCAGAGATTGACCATTTATCAGGTAAAATGGTTCTAAAAATACAAAATGATAACTTGTAGTAAAGTTCAATTTTTAATGTGCTTCACTTTAATATCTATTTTTGTAGGTTGTCGGAGAATGCAGTAGTGGTATTAGCGTTCTTACAAACCAATTTGTTAAAGTGGTGACAGACACCATTGAAAAAGAAGTGGTGAGGGAAACTTGGGTCTTGGATGAGTTACCTGCAATGGACAAAACGAAATGTGACATGCAATGATGATTAGTTCATGCATAGATCATGAAAAATTGTGGCATTTAATACTTTTAGGAATTATCATTGTGCCTATAATATGAGTTCAGAATATTTTAAAATTATAATATGAAAAATCTAATGTAAAATAATTGAATTTTGTGGCATCTCCAAACTTTATATTTTCTATACCGAAATTCTTCACTGAACTTTATCAATCAATGGCTTTATCCCATTAATAGCTTATTGAGGGCTAATTTCTTAGCTTCCGTATGTAAATCTTTATCATCGTTTGTATTAGTGGAGTTGTAGCTGTGTATATTAGGAGTTGGTAGTGGATAGTTGACAATCCCTCACCAACAAAAGTATAAAAATCAAACTTTAAAATAAAAACGCTAAACAAATTATTTCGTGAAATTATTATTAATCAAAATTACTATAATGTTCATACAAAACACTCAATCTGCTCACTGAATTCACCGAGTATGTACATACATTCCTGTAACACACCATTCACACTGGATGAATCAAATCAATATAAGTCATTGGCTATATATATATATGCCACTTTTGCTGAATCACCTTTAAAGAATGAAGAGAATCAGATTTCTACTCAGGATGTGAACAACAGGTCTGTTTATTCCAAAAGCGAAATCAAATTACACAAATTGTCATGTTTAGATACACTTAACCGTGATGAGAAAGATTTGTGATTCGGAAGATGTGAGGAAACAGTTTTTCATCTTTGTGCCCACATATCAGAAATACAAGAATGGGAAGCAAGTAAGTGAGACGGTCCCGAGCACCTCTGCTGTCAGTCTCCAGTTGGTGGAGCTGTAGTACACATTCCAGCTTTCACTCTCTATTTCCCTTCGCTTCTGCGATACGCTAAAAGAGAAAGCTGGTTTAGTGCAAATTCAGCAACAAGGGCTCAAGGGTTTAATCACACGGGGCATAGTGAGAAACTATGGGAGATACTATGCTAGTGGGCCCAACTCAGAATACAATGGACCGTCCAATCTGTTTAAACGATTGATACTTTGTTACAAAAAGTTCAAATAACCATAAAATAAAACAATTAGCACTAGTGCAACATGGATAGGAGTGCAGACTGGGAGGAAAAAGCTGACGAATTGCAATTATTCGTGTTGGCTAACGCTACGTCTAGTGGGGACTCATTATACCCCATGGATAGAGCCAGCTACTTCAACGACACTTCCGGTGAAAGTGATTGTTTAAGGTGTAACACTTCCTTGCAGGAAAAATTCAACGAGTCAAATTCAGAAAATTATCACGACGACTTATACGAGGTTCCATTGTCCATGATAATTTTCTTGTCTCTGCTATACGGAGGAATCTCGGTGTCTGCGCTAGTGGGCAACACGCTTGTATTATGGGTGGTGGCGGTTAGACCCAGTTAACATATTATTGTTGGCAAAAATTTCCTACTTCAAATTATGCGATGAGGCATTATTATTGCCCTTTTTTGTGCAGGTTTCGCGGAGGATGAGAACAGTCACAAATATGTTCATCGCAAACTTGGCTTTGGCTGACATAATCATTGGGCTTTTTACCATACCATTTCAGTTTCAGGCTGCACTTCTTCAAAGATGGAACCTCCCAGAGTTTATGTGCGCTTTTTGTCCTTTCGTCCAGGTAAGTATCCAGATTCTAAAATCGTTATTAGTTAAGCAAATTTAAAATGAATGAGAAATGATGTGCCTGAATCGAAAATTTAAAGCTAGAAGCTTAAAAAATCAATTGCTGATAATTTCAGTTTTATCGTTGTTTTGTAGGTTCTCAGTGTAAACGTTAGTGTTTTCACGTTATCAGCAATTGCGGTGGATAGGTACAGAGCTGTTTTGTATCCGCTGAGTGCTCGAGTTTCCAAGAGGAAGGCCCTTCTGGCAATATTGTCCGTTTGGGCAGTAGGCTTCCTTTTAGCTTTACCTACGCAGTTGGATTACAAGTAAGTAGTAAAAATTTGTAGTTAGAATTCATAATAACAATATATCATACAACTTATCTTTAATCGTACGAAAATAGGGTGACTCAAATTGAGGATAAGGGAGGAGGTAAAAAGCCTTTCTGTGCCAATCTCGGGCTTCCAGCCTCATTTCGCATGTTCTACCACCAGGGTATCGTCGTCATTCAGTACTTTTTCCCTTTGATCATCATTACGGGTGCATATGTTCACATGGGCACCAAACTCTGGGGTGCTACAGCTCCTGGAAACAAGGAAGAGTCCAGGGATGCTGTTGTTCTCCGTAATAAGAAAAAGGTAGGGCGAAAGTTTTTTTTTGGGGGATAATGCAACATTCCTTTTATCTTTCTTTCCATCGTAACTTTTATACTTTTTTCAGGTCATTAAAATGCTTGCACTAGTTGTTCTCATGTTCGGACTCTGCTGGCTTCCTCTACAAACATACAATTTTTTCCAGACCATCTTCCCAGTGATTAACGAGTACCAATACATAAACGTTCTCTGGTTTAGCTTTCACTCGTTGGCCATGAGCAACTCGTGCTGCAATCCGTTCATCTATGCTATCTATAACGACAAGTTCCAGCGAGAGTTTCAATCTCGACTCAAGTTTCTCAGAAGGTGCAGAAAACACAGAGAAGACGGAAATTACTCGGATGGATCTGACTTTGACCGGAGTAAAATCAGAGCCAGCTATCGATTCACCAACAATCGGCTTGGAGGAAGCAGTGCAACGACACGCTCATTCTACAACACAACAAATCGAAATACTTTGGGTGAGGGCAGTAGAGGCTGTATGCACAAAAATGTCAACTGTAATTTAGAGGAATATGGTGAGTGTCAAGGTACCAAAAGATATCTGGGAGTTGGAACTTACACCTTTTCAAATCAACAACAACAACAACAGCACCACCACCACCGACATCATAACCGACGCCACCGTCATCGGAGTTGTGGTGGTGGTGGCAGCAGTAGTGATGGCAGTGGAAACAACAATACCAGTGGAGGTAGTAGTGGTAGCTTTACTAATGAGATTGTCGCTGAACTGGAATGCAGCACTCGTTATATGAATGGGGACCTGAGGGAGGGAACAAATATTTACCGTGGGAGCTCCTCAAACTTTGAGACTGAAATGTATCACCAGGAGACGAGCTTGATGACAGTAAGTAATCCGATGAAAACTGTACCCATTGTGGCAAACGACCAGTCTTAAGTTGTACACATAATCTTTTTCTCATAGAGTTTCATGCGTGAATGCTATCATATTCTAAATTAGAGTATTTCATAGATATTGTGTAAGCAACCATAAACATGTGAAGTATTAAATGTTTGATGGATCATTTATGCATCTTGTGAATTTCCAGTTAAATAAAATATAATAAAAGTAATTTCTTGTTATTCATTTCTACTTCAATTACTTCATACTATAGTTTTGTCATGCATGCTACTTACGTCACGCTACCCATAATACGAGCTACGAACTAGGATTTCGTTACTTTTCCACTTTGTCTCTTTGGAAGAGCTTAAGAATAACACAAGTGTCAATTACGAATCAACTTCATAACTTATTATTATCATACTTTAGCAAATCCTATCTGGCAAAACTTATCTGAATCGACAAACTACCATAAAAAGTAATTAATTTTGATGATATTGATGAGTAGAAAAGCTATGACGATACAAATTGATAAGTATCCCATCCTTAGATGAGTTTGTTAATGAGTTTTTGAGTGAAAGAACTTCTAAATCTGTTGTAGCAAATCAGTCAGCCCATTACATATCGAGCTGCTGGTGGCGTCAAGGACCATATTCTAAATTAGACAGGTCGCATTCTACCTGGTAAAGTGTTGACGTATTCACATCCTCACATTACACAAAAGCTCAAAAGCTCTTAGGTGAATACAGCCTTTTGTAGAAGGCAATGAAACTCAATTTCCTTCCAAAAGTTTGATACTTTACAAAGCTAAAAATCTAATTTGTGAAGAGTAGCATATATTGCAAAAAATGAAATTAAGGTGTAAATGATGATGATTCACTTAAACGTGCGTTGATTAAAGCGATAATTCCGGTTTCATACATTTCCTTTGGACTTTCGCAACAACTATGCCATAAATTATGACTTCCTGTAAGAAAAAACGCACATAAAATTTGTTCTACAGATTCACAACAATAGCAAAGAGAGAGAGAGAGAGAGAAGGAGTGGAGGGGATAGTAGTGAAGATAGGTTTTGCTTTGCACACGACTGGCTCTATTTGCGGTCAACGTCTACATACGTTTATTGTGTGCAAACGGCATCGTTCGGAAATAGTTCCCAAAGATACTAACAAGAAATTGTTTAATTTCCCCTTCTTCCAAAGAACATGCACCTACATCCACATTCCTAAGTTTGCATGGTTTAATGGAATGCTGCAAGTAATGAAAGCTGTTTGTTATTGTCATCGTTTTAATTCCCCATCAACGAACAGAACCTACCTGCTTTTGCCAATTTCAAATTACAAGAGTAAGTGAAACCGTAATAATGATTTTCCGCATAAACCTTGAACCCCTATTTCTGTCCACACTTTGTCCAAAGCTCATTCAAATAAAATTCATGGAAAAATACACAAAAAATTAGGCATTGACTTGTGAGTGTGAAATACATTTATAGCCAGTGTTCAAATGAGTTTGTTTTTATTAACATGAGGGATATGCTTTACTACAATACAAATGGTTCTGCCTCGGAAGTATAATATACTGTATTTATGAAAGATGCATATTATTATTATTTTTTAATTACATTTATCCCTTGGTATTAGTTTCACCTCCAAGTTCTTTGGAGTAATCCACTGAACTCCGGCTGCTATACCATGCACCGGTAGAGGAGTTTTGTTTGTCGGCTGAATTTTAAAATTATGAACCAAGTGCGCAATTGCAGCTTTACTCTCAACAAGGGCAAACCTCATACCTGCAACAAACAAACAGAAAAGAATGAAATGTGGAAGCGTTGCTATAGAAAATCTAGTTTGAATAAACAGAACACATAGTATAATATTTTAGTACACTACCAATGCAGTTTCTGGGCCCTTTTCCAAATGATAAAAGAGCATGGGAGTTTCTCTGTGCTTTCTTTTCCGGACTGAAATTTTCAGGGCTGAAGTGTTCGGGATGGGGGAAATATTTCGGATCATGGTGTATAGCATTAATGGGGATGCAAACAACTCCATTTTTTGGAATGAATAAACCAGTTTCCTTATCATGAGTCTTTAACACAAACCCTCTCCAGGCGAATTGATGCAGGGAATTTCCTCAAAACTTCTAAAACAAACATTTCCATATATGCCAAAGCTCCGAGTTCATCATAATCCATGGATCCATCATCCTTGACAATCGTATCCACTTCTTTCTGCAATTTATCTTGAATGTCGGGATGTGCGGCAAGTATGTATGTCGCAAATGAGATGAAAGTAGATGTGGTTGAGAATCCTGCCAAGAAGAAAACAATGCTCTGTGCAACAATCATGTCGTCTGTCAACGTCAACGTCTTGCTAGCTTTGCTACTGTTGCCACTCAAAGCAGCTTCCATTTCAAAAGCACTCAGCTCATCTGAACTAACGGCTTCCAGTTCTCCTTTTTGGGCATCAATAAGTAGCTGCTGGAAATCGTTCCGCTTGGCATTGCTGTTTCGTCTTGCTTCAAGGCTTTGTTGCATAATCTTTTCGAAGAAGCCGAGGACTTCCATGTCGAATATTTCCATCCCCAGCACTTTGAATAATTTGGGGTATCGAGGACTCAAATTCAACTTCAAGAACTGGATTAGGCCCACGTCAGACAAGCGGCGAGCCATTCTTCCGAAAAGCGCATCAGGATCTTGTATGGTTCCTGTGTTCATCCCAAAGACTGCAGAGCCGATGACATCCACCGTATACAGGCCCACAGTGTTCAGAACATCAATTGTAACAGAGCCAGAAGGGGTGCCTTTGGCCTGCGATTTTATCATTTGCACCCATGCTTTACCAACAGTATTGAAATGTTCCATCATTCGTCGAATTTTTCCGCTGGTGAATGTAGGGCTAACAGTGGTCCTCACATCTTTCCATTCTTGACCTTTGAGCATGCCCAGCATTTTCCGTAATGAGCAGTTTTCATTTGCCACAGTGAAAAAATCCCGTCGATCAACAAAGTGATCAAAGTCTTTAATACAGATTTTCTTAATGAGCTCCAAATCCTTTAAGACGATAACTGGATCTGGACTTTCCAACATTCCACAAAACTTTCCAGCGCCCAGCTCTGCATACGCGTAATCATCCCGGTGCATTATGCTCTTCTTTCCCAGGATAATTTCAAAATTACTGGCCACCTTTGACGTGTCAATGAAGGGAATTCCATATTTTCTCCAGTAACTTGGCGGAGATCCCTTTGAAAAGAGAAGTAGATAGAGTAGCAGCCCAATAATGGCCGTGAATACTATTGCCAACCACATTTTATTACTACCAAAGGTTATCGCGTGTGCTCCTCACCAAGTCTCGCCAAATAATGTCGTTTGAATATCATGTTTCATTATGTGAATAGAATCTCATGCATTGTATTTTGGGCTCCAGTAATCCACTACTGTACTACTGTAATCCAGCCAAGCATTTCATTTCTGTCTACAAAAACTTCAACTTATATCGTTAATACGGATTGATATGCTTGCATCAGTGCTTTATGCGTACATAATGCGAAATTAATGAGTTTTTGATTGAAAGCATTTAAGCAAAGCAGCATATGACAAAGTCTCAAGGTTAGCAATATAAGTTAACCTTCACAGCATTATAAACTTCCATGTTTGAATGAATTTGCTTTTTATTAACAAGTTCATTATGTAACTTGATAATTTGTGATTACATTACTGTGGCACTCATACTACTGATAATGATATATATGGGCAAAAGTGCTTAATATTTAAGAGTAATAACATATTATTGTCTTTTCCGTAATTTTAACTCTAAATTAGTTGGTATGTTGACTCCGAATCCAACGGGCTGAACTTTCATGGGAACCGGTGTTTTTGAGGATGGCTCAATGTAGAAATTATGAACGAGATGAGCAACTGCAGTTTTACTTTTCACTAGAGCAAATCGCATTCCTAATCGAACACAGTAAATTCATTATTCAAGTAGATACCGCAAATCAAAATTATGCGACTTTCAATAAACTTGTGAGAATTTTCATACCAACACAGTTCCTAGGCCCTTTTCCAAATGATAAAAGAGCGTAGGAGTTTCTCTGGGCTTTCTTTTCTGGGGTGAAATGCTCAGGATAAAACTCGTCCGGTTTCTCGTAGTAAGCAGGATCATTGTGAATAGAATGCACAGGCACGCATACAAGAGCATCCTTTGGAACTCTCAAACCGCTCTCTGGATCATGATACTCTTTCACACATTTCCTTTCCAGACGGAACAACGGTGGATATTTACGTAGAACCTCTGTATACACAACCAGATTCCCAGATATTATGGCAAATTTACAATATCTGTATAATTAGTTATTCATTGTTTCCTCACCACAAGTAAACATATCCAAATACACAAGTTTGTTGACTTCATCATAGTCAATGCTGCTATCCACGGTAGTATTTGCAAAAAGCTGTGAATCCACCTCATCCCTGAGTCTATCCTGTATCTCTGGATGCAATGCTAAGGAGTACAAACAAAATCCTATAAAGTTGCTCGTCGTGTTGAAGCCTGCAAAGAAGAATCCAATCATTTGAGCATTTGCGACCATATCATCTCCCAACCAGTTCTTCTTTGTCCCTGTTGAAATTTGAGCTTCCTTTTCAAATGTGCTTAATTCATCCAACCCAACTGCTTTTAGCTCTCCCTTTCTTGCTTCAACAATCAGTTGAAGGAAATCATTTTTTTTCACTGATCCTTCCAACCGTTCTTTCATTCCATGGGCTAAAATCATTTCGAAATAGGCGAGAGCTTGAGCGTCAAAGAGTTGCAGTCTAATTATTTCAGCGACTCTTGGGAGGTAGAGCGAAATAACAAACTTGACAATAGCCTTGACAGTAGTAGCTGACAATTTTCGACACATTTCCGCAAATTTCGATTTTGGATTTCTAATAGTCCCGGCATCCATTCCAAATACAGATGCAGCTATCACATCAACTGTGTAATGAGTCGTTTGATACGAAACATCGATGTTAATGTGATCACCCCCTGACTTTGTAATTTCGGTTTTTAAATGATCTATCCATTCAATGCTTATCTTGTTGAAATAGTCCATCATTCTTCGAATTTTTCCTGTGGTGAATGTTGGGCTCAAGGACGATCTAACACCTTTCCACTCTTCACCTTCCAAATTAGCTATCATCTTTTTCACGATAGGTTGGGCTTGACTGGTGGCCAAGCCGCGACGATCCACAAAATGGTCAAAGTCCTTGATCAATACCTTCTTGACAATGTCCAAATCAGTTACTAGAACCATTGGTCGTTGCATTTCCACCATACCGCAAAACTTCTCAGACGACTCTTTCAAAATGTAGTAGATTTTATTGTCGATATCCGCCACAGTCTTTTTGCCGAGAAAAACATCCAAATTATCTCTGATTCCTGAAATGTTGAGTTGCCGTATCCCATAGGCTTTCCACACATCTTTCGTGGGTTTCGTGAGTGTGTAGACGAGGAATGTCAGTATAGCAATTAGGATAACTGCGACCCACATTTTTAAAATAATTATTTTTAAGATGACAGAAATCAATCGCGATTGCTACGAATTTACTACAATGACACGAAATACAATGTAAATATATGACGTAACTCAAAGTAAATAAATATGATTTACAACAGATTTATTTATTTATAAAAGTATAGTGATTACTGATTAGTTTTACGTACGACGACGCAAAATTCTCTTTGATTTACACAAATAATATGTTTCGTGCTACTGTGTCTGTATGTGTGTTTAGTGTAAGCTTTACCTTTATATTGGTCTCTACGATGATATGACACTTTTCTATTTTCCAAGGTCGTTTTCATCAAAGTGTTTTTGTGTGGCTCCCAAATTATCGTCGGTATGATGAATATGGAAAAGTGGAATTAGCAGCATTCAGTTTGAGGTTGGAGCAAAAGATAAATAAAATACCTCAGTATAAATAGATATGCCAGACATGTGTAATTTCACTAATAATACGGTACTTTGGTGTGTGCTCCGGGCGTTCTTTTGGTTTCTCTTGAAGATTTGCTTTAGTTTCCTGTAAAACAAACAAGCTATGAAACTAATAAAACTATGATGCATGCATGTCTGTACTCTGTACGTCCTGGATATTTCCTTTTTTGCCATGAGCATATTATGGGGATGAACATATTTTGCTTTTTAAATATGATCAAAACTTTTCATAATTTGGAAACGACTAAAATTTGGGTTGCTCAATACTGTGGAATGTCAATGATCCCTAATATTTTGATGCCTCTTTTTTCCTCGAAAACTTAACTCCCTTTTAAACACTTCCCGATCAGTTTCTGAAAAATTTACGAAAATATAACGTCTAACAGGAATACTGGAGGAAATTTCACAAGCAGTACATGTACTTTTTATAAGTGTGTAAATTATGTGTAAACTTTTGCCTTTAAAAAGTTTGACGAAACCTCTTAAAATGATCCTTTATTGATGCTTAACAGTTTCCGCGATAAATAATGATGAGATGGTTTTCAACTTTCTGAAAATGCCCTAAATGGATACTTTGATCATCTCCAGGAAAATGGCTTACCCTTTCTTGAAAACTTTTGAATAAAACAGTTGTTATCATTTTGCAAATTGCCTTCTGATTTATTTCATACAATTTCGCATAAAACAACAGTCGAATACTTCATACAAACTTATTTTCTAATGTAAAATTAATGTGAATTTAATTTTATTGATTTTTCCTTGGATATAAATACGTATATCTTCTTTTCTCAAAATTCGAATTTAAATTCGGTCATTTCATAACGCGGTAACATTTTTAGTCCTAAAGCTAGGTACAGGTACGTCTTCATAAATAATAGTGACACTGGTACAAAATACAACCTTGGTTTTCAGTAAGTAAACATAATAAATTATCATGCTATAAAATTACATACCTATTACCGAATCCTAGGGTATCTTCCAACTCAACAAACAAGCAATAAAAACGAGAACAATAAATAAATTAGCATCATACATGGTACAGCAATCATGAGCAATAATAGAGTTTTGGTCGAGAGCTATCATTTGTATTAAAACCCTTCCCATCAAATCATAATAATTGAAAGACGAAATGAGTTTGAGATTTGTGTGTTGAAAAAATAAATAAATAAAAGTTGGTCTCGACTATGTCATCAGAAAATGGAGTTCCATCCTCCTTCTCCTCCCAGTCTCTAGAATCCAGCGGGTTGCTCCCATGCGGGAGCACTTCCTGGAGCAATAGTTCTGGCTGCGGACTCAGCGCGTGCAACATCTGCTGCTGTTGCGATCTTCTGCTCAGTCTCCTGCTGCTCGTGCTTTGTTAGTTTCGGATCAACTTGAACTGCTTCTCCTTGAGAAAAAATATACATTTTTTACACTATATGAACAGAACTACCACAATATGTGTTTCTATTAAAATTTTGTCTGCTATGTAAAGAAATAGACAAAAAACGAACGAACGAAGCTACCACAAACCTGGAAATTCATTTTCCTTTTTCGCAATGGTAGTTGACGCTGGAGGAACAGCCGAGGCTGGAACAACAGCGGCTGGTGGAGAAGGACTTTCCGCTTGTTGAGGCTCTGGAAGATTCTGAATAGCAGCAGCCACCTCATCAGCGTTTTTCTGCAGTGCAGCAATTTCTGCATCCATTCGACTCAACTCTGGATCCAGCTCATCATCATGTACCGTTAAATCAGCAGCAGTTGGCTGCTTGGATTGTGGGGAAGTTGGGGATGGCTGTTTTTTCTTTTGTTGCTGGTGCTGTTGCTGCTGTTGTTGTTGCTGGCGTTGTTGGTCCATAATATAGTTAACTTTCAGTTGGTACAATCTCACTTGCTTCTTGCAAGTTTCATTTTCTTCGCCCAATTTACGAATTCTGATGAGAAAATCTTCAATCTCTTTGCGATGCTTTTGTACTTCTTGCGAGAGTGGGTTGACCTGATTTTGGTAGTTATCCAATTGATCCTTTGCTTCCTTCACAGACGCTTTCAATCCATTGATTTGCTGACGTTGCTCTGCAGTCACTTGTTGAAGTTGCCCGTTATGTTCTTGAAGATGTTGATTGGTACTTTCGAGTTGTAGTACTCTGTCTCTCAGTTTAACGTTTGCTTCTTCGGATCTGATTAATTGGTCTTTTACCATGCCATTTTCCTGCTCGTAAGAGACAACTTGAAGGTTAGCTTGTTCTAGTTGGGACTTGATGCTACGAATTTCTTCTGCAGCTTGAAGGCTTGCTTCATCCATTTGGGACTTTAATCGACGGATTTCTTCCTCCTTTTCATGCAAGCGTTTTTGCAAGGCGAGATCTGGTTGAGGTGGTGGTGGTTGTGGGATCGATTGCTGTACTTGAATGGGAAGTGGTGGTGATGCTGGTGGTTGTTGAAAAGAAGCTGGATCATTTTGCTGATCGGGGGAAACTGGAACACTTCCTCCTTGAGGAGGAGCTGGTGGTTGCTGTTCTTGAGAAGGAGACGGAGTTGATAAATCCTCAACTGGTTGAGAAGATGACGGTGGCAGTGGTGATGATGAGATCATACCAGCAGGATTGTAAGTTGTCGTT